>PVIH01004372.1:0-80532 GCA_004025045.1 Sigmodon hispidus
CTTAAATTTCCTGCCATGACTTACATCGTTTTTATCTAACAGTTGTTTTTTGATTTTGTTTTTGTTTTCTGAGTAACCTGAAGAAGTTATCACTTCATCTCCTTTTGATCTTCATCACCAATCGGATATGGTGCTTTTCCTAAAAGGAAGTGTTCCCATTTGGGGAAGTGTTCTTCTACTGATGCCCAGTAACAAGTCTCAAGAGAACGAATTGCAGGCTGTGGATGTGGCTTGAGCCTGGCCTGTAAAGACTTCTCTGCAGCTTCTATGTCCTGCAAGAGATTTTGGTTCCTTTTTGAAGCAGTTTCAGTGGCTTGGAGAAGAGATGCCCTTTCTATGTTTTGATCTCCGAAATTATTCTTCATTCTCTGAAGTAGCATTAATCTTTGTGAAACTCTCTGAGCTCTTCCGGGAACGCGCCATGAACTACACTCAATTACATATTAGCTGAACACAAGGAATACTTAGAAGTATTTCTTACTTTATTCCACTTCTCTGATGAGGTTCACAAAGCAGCTCTCTCATTAAATAGGTTTATAAAGACTCATTTGCCCTGGGCACTCTGTGGATGACTAAACTACCTTGGCAGGTTTTTTCACCATTTCTGTGTCAGTGGGTGCTTCATTTGTTAAGAGCACATCTCTTGACCACATAGAATCAGTGCAAGCAAAACAAAGAAACAAAATAAAACAAAATTTTAAAAAATCATCATCAACAACAATAACAACAGCTACCCAAAACCCAGACCTCAAAATCAGATCATCTCTTGAAACTCTTTGATGGGAACCAGTGCCAGTTCCTCATCTGGGAGCCTAAGAAGACCAGATGAGCTTCTAGCTCCTAGTATGTTCTAATTAGTGCTCACTTCCCCCAGGTCTGCCTCCCCTCTTTATACTTTAAATGAAAGTCATCTTAGATGAGAAAATTACGCTACAGTTGTTGAAACAGTTGGCAAGTAAGCAGTTGAGGTATTGGGGGTGGAAAGTGGCAGAGTTTCAGAGGAAGTGAAACATCTCACAGTAGCTTGAGCAACTCCTGGGGCAGCCTCTCTCAAAAGGCTAAGTGTCCTGTGGCAGAGCAGATCTTCACTACACAGACTTCACTTGTAATAAATCTCACAAATGTGTGCTGGAGAGATAGCTCAGAGGTTAAGAGTACTGACTGTTCTTCCAGAGGCCCTGAGTTCAATTCCCAGCAACCATATGGTGGCTCACCACCATCTATGAAGAGATCTGGTACTCTCTTTTGTATTCTGTATACACAATAAGTAAATCTTTAAAAAAAAAAAAATCTCACAAATGCAGGTCCAGACTGCAGAAGGTATTATTAAGTAAAATATCCTGGCTGCATAAAAGGCTTGTAAGTAAAAGAACCTACTTCACAAGAGTGTCAAACATTAGCATTCTGATTGCCAAAGCCCCTCAACAGTGAAGGGTGATGGGAAAAAGGAAACTCAATGAGTAAAGGTCAAGATCCTTTACATGGTGTAACATCAATGTTTCATCAATATATTCTTGAAATACCAATTTTAAAACCAAAATATCTCTGGAAACATAAATAACAAATCAAAAATAAAAGCCAATTCACAGAACTAAAAATGAATAAGATCTTGTTAGTGGTCTTGGTGATTCTGGGTTGAAATAGTTTAGGATGATGAGCTCCTTCTCACCCCTGAGTCCTGTTCCAATGACAAAGAGAGGACTATAGGGCAAAGTCAAGGTGGGAAAGTACCCTCTTTGCATACAGCAGATGTGATTCACAATCTTGTCTTTCTTGATGTTTCCTTTTCTTAACAGTTGGCAAGCTGAATTTACTCAGACTGATCATTTTCTCACCGGTGTAAACAAAAGAAAAGTTCCATTAGCATGTGATAGACGTGGTAACTCCCTTGGGGCCAATAAACAGCATGGTCATAATGAGAGTCACTGTAGTTTAACAATCAGTTCTCAGGCTTAGAGAGGTATTCCTAATTTCAAGTATTCCCCAATTTCTTAGTTTAAATACTCCTAATATGGATAATTTCTTTCTTTTATTTTTTTAAAAAAGAATTTATGTATGTATGTATGTATGTATGTATGTATGTATGTATGTATGTATACAGTGTTCTGCCTACATGCAGAAGAGGGCACTAGAACAAATTTGTGAGCCACTATGTGGTTCCTGGGAATTGAACTCAGGACCTATGGAAGAGCACCATAGCTCTCTTAACCTCTAAGCCATCTCTGGTTCCCAGATAATTTCTTTCTTTATGCTGTTTTTCTTCTCGTAAACTGTGTGAGTGTGTGTATGTGTGGGGGGGGCATTGTCTGTGTCTGTTTATCTGTGTAGTGATATTGGAAACAAACACAAACAATTTCAATTTACCCATGTGATTCCCTAATCTTATCTCTGCAGTTCTTTTGCTCTCATGTGCTTCATTGTCTATTATTTTTGACTAGGCCTGTAAGTCGGGCATTTTGAGCAGCAAACTCCAAAATCAGATTTCTTTGAAACATGCAACATAGCTCCACAAGTGGAAAGTTCCATGCCTAACTTCATGAAAGGTGACAGCCAAAAATCAAGGTCATTAAAAGTACTATATAAAATTTCCTATAAACCATGTCTCTACGGTATAAAAGAAATATAAATGAACTTCCTTCTTGACCTGGGTTCTGTCTCTATTATATCTCATTAAGTATGAAAACATCCCAACATCTGAAAGAGAAAAAAAAATCCCAAATCTGAATCTCTACTGTTCTCAAGAATTTCAGATAAAGAATATTTGGCCTAAATTAGTGAGTTGGTTTGTTTGTTTAGTTTTTTTTGTAGGTAGGAATAAAGATCTGCTAGTTGTTGTTGGAAATATGGGCCACTGACATAAAGACAGAGCAAAGAACCAAATAGAAAAACATATCACTACACTCTGCATTCAAGCACGATAGCATCTCAAAGTAAAAGAGAAAGCCACTAATGGCAAACAAAGTTTAAAACACTCAGTGCAGCAGCATCCTATTGTCCTTTAATTAAAATGTTTAATTCAAAAAGTGTCATGGTTTTATGCTACATTTTTGGTATCTGTGTTAATAGATACAGTTGGTATGTAACAAGCAGCTGAAGTTTACCTTATGCATTATAATACATAACTTATTTTCAGAAACTTAGATGCACATTGGAAAACCCTTTAAGATATTTTTCTGACAAATCTTCTTCAGAAGATTCATCATGCTGGGATGTTTGTGCTCAGGTTCACTTACCTCCAGCCTGTGCTCTGGTTCATTCAAGGGAAGCTTTACTGTGGAGTTCAGAATTTAAGTTTTCCAGGATTCTCTCCTGAATCCCATTGCTGCAGGTGACATCTTTTAAAGAGTAAAAGAAGCAAAGGTGAATGAGAAAGAAACTCAAGGAAATTGGAGAAAAATTAAAGATGCTAAGACATTCAGATCTAGACTTGTGGGACCTGGACCCCTCTGGCAGCAGATGTGTCTGTTTTGATCATCACAGAGTGAATATCCACCTCTCCATGCACACATCTTGTCAATGAAAATCTTTAAAATGACAAATGTTCTGGGTTTCTTAAAAATATGAGACAAGAAGCAACATCGGCCTCATATTTCTACGTGACAACAACTGAGGCTGCTGAGTGGTGGGTACTGCTATAACCTAGGCCCCCAGCATCCAGAGAAGCCCAGTCCCTCTCCTCTGCTCAATTCCAGGTTAGTTTTGCTCTTTCCGCAACTCCTCAGGAAGTTGCAGCTGTTTCCTTTGTATAAGGGAATCATATGGCCTCAGCTTTTCTACACATATCTTCAACTTCAGTAGGCTTATTTGAATTGTACTCACCACAAACAAAGAACCACATAAAGCCAAATGATAGGTGAATAAATTTCGTTTATTAAAGAAATATCGATTGAATGCCTTCTATGTGATGAGCATTGTTTAAGAATTAAACTACTTCACGTTTATGCTTCAAAATTTCTTCTAAAATGACTAGTAAGGAAAAATAATGATTTAAACAGTTGCTATCTGATGAAGAGTTGGCTTTTGGAGTAAGATGCAAATGCTTTTGATTATCCATGTTCAGAATCAAATTTCAAATATGTATGGTTGCCTCTAGTCTTTCCATCTAAGCTCAGCTTTAAGGATTCCAAAGTAATAAAGTAAAACTGTGGGAGATTCAAGTACTCAAAAGAATCTGTTGGAATATTCTTAGATCTGTGGTGTTGCTTACTCAGTTGTACTCAATATGAGAAAAGCAACAAAAAGTTTCAAGTAGATGTACATCAAGAAGATATTGGTTTGAAAGCAACAGATTCTCTAATATCTGTGTCATCCAGAATCATTGTCAGAGGAAAAAGGTGAATGTAAATACACTTGCTACATCTCATTAACATTTTTCACTTTCAGATCTCCTTAAAGATGTCACCATAGACCGCACAGACATTACTACATTTGTTTTTCTATCAGGTTGTCTTTTGAATTTTTACAACATTACAGTCAAGATACTGAAGGAATGTTGAAAGTAGACCCAGGCTCCTGAAAGGGTTTTATTTGTTTGCCAGGTTCTGTGGTACCAATATGTTTTCAAAAATCCATGTATGTGAATATAACCCCCAAGGCATTGGTGGAAGGCATTAGTAGAAGGTAATAGTGGAAGGCAATGGTAGAAGGCATTGGTGAAAGACATAGGTGGAAAGCAGGCAATGATAGAAAACAATGGTGAGAGCAGGCAATGGTAGAAAGCAAGGGGAAGGTGATGGGGGAAGGCAATGGTATTACTCGCACAGGGTATTTGAAAATAATTAGGACATTTGGGCTCTGCCCTCACTGATGTGATTAACAGCCTCATACAAAGGTTAGAGGGAACCAGCCAGCCCATTTGGCTAGCAGTCAAAGATTACTAGATTACAGCATGTGAGGACACAGCATCTATGCATTTAAAGGACATGACAGCAAGGTGTCATCTTGTATGTAGAGATGAACCTGAGCTCACACCAAGATGACTAGCACCAGGATCTTGCCTTTCCAGTCTCTGGAACTTTGAAGATGAAGCCCATTGTTGTAAATACTTTATCTGTAATAGTTCATTACAACAGTCAAGTGGAATAACAACATGTGTATTAGAATCCTACACCTGCCATAATAAAGTGTTACAAACTTGGTAGCATAAAACAACAGAAACTATATTATTTTCCAGCTGTTGTCTAAAGTCCTAAAATCATGGTGTCGATAGGGCCACCTGCTCTTCAAATACTTTATGAGAGACGGAACCCAGGTTCAGACAGGTACAGGAATTACATGGTTGGTGGCTGCATAATTTGAATATATGCCTTACTTTCACAGCATTTTCTCCTCTGCATCTGTGCCTTTTCTGTGTCTCTAATAAAGATTTATGTTCTAGGATTTAGTGCTTGCTCAGGTAAGATGTGATTGGCCTCATCTTAAGCTCCTCAGTTATATTTGTGAGGGCTCTTTTCCCAAATAAGGTTACACTAAGAGGTTCTAGTGGCGATTGATTATGTGAATGTAGGTTCAGTCAAGCAATTATTCCACTAACTGTACCATCTCCCACTTTGTGCTCTTACTAGACCACAGTAAACATTTGGACCATTCTATATGCTGCTGCTCATGATTTATTAGTTTTATAAAATGTTAGTTGCGGTGGAATTGTACACTGTAAATATGTATTACTCTCACTGGTTAATAAATAGTTGACTGGCCTATACCTGGGCAGGAGAGATTGGACAGGAGAGTCAGACTAGGAGAACTCTGGGAAGAAGAAGGGCGGAGTCAGAGTCATCAAGAGATGCAGAAAGAAGCAAGATGGATATGCAGTACTAAGGAAAGGTCCCAAGCCATGTGACCAAGCATAGATAAGAACTGTGTGTTAATTTAAATATAAGAGTTAGCTAGTAACAAGCCTGAGCTATTTAACAGTTATTTATAATTCATATTAAGCCCCATGTGTGGTAATTTGGGAGCAGCTTGCAGGACAGAAACTTCTGCCTACAGTTAGCATTAAAGCCTCAGTCAGAATTTAATTGGAAATTAATTAGTCCTGCAATTCCAAAACTATTGTGAATCTTTAGAAAATAAGAGTGTGTCTTATATTTATTTCTACTTTATACTCAATACCTAAAATATATTAAAACTTACAGGTAGATATTTACTTCATGCTATTTGTTGATACTAGTGGTATTGAAATTAGTATTTCTGAATGGCCTCCATAAGGATTTGCATAAAGGTATAAAATATTTTGTAGGGAAAAAGACAGTTTTTCATGACAATATAAATTACTTTGGGGTAAAGAATGGGAGAAGGGTGACCAAGGTTGCAATTTTTCCACATTTCCCTCTGGAATTTTCCTTTACATTTTTTTGACTTACAAGCCCTCTCTTAAAAGGCACGTATAAGAGGATGCAGGCCATTAAACCTTTTTAACAACTGAAGGGCAAAAATATTAGTAAGAAATTTTGATGGAGTCTTTTGAAGGTCCCAGTTAGGACAAAGGCTGTATAGACATGTCAGTGTTTAAAGAGCTCAAGTAGATTGTATTTACAGCCCAGAGACAAGGAAGGGAGAAGGAAGAGACTAGCATAGTTACTGGAAAAAAATTTTTTTTTTCAGGTTCAGAGAGATTTCAAAGTTTTTGAGACATCCTAGGAAGTGTCTGAAAAAGAAAAATTAAGTAAAAGTCCTCATAGACGCAAATATATTTTGCATTAGGTTCCTGAATACAGGAAACAGAAATTGAAATATCATAATGTCCTAAGCTGACTGATGGCAATTAGGACAGGGAAAAACAACTGAAAAGGGAAAAAAATGTGTTTGTGAGAGGCTGAAATACAGAATGACAGTGATACAATTACAATCTGAATAGCTGGCTGACCTGGGGCTGCTGGAAAGAATCATTAGCTTTGGTTAAATGAATGAGTTTCTGCTGTGAAATTAAATAAAATACCTCAGAGGCATCATAAGCAGGGCTGGAGGCTGGTAGCAATCCTCTTGATGTTTCATTAATTAACCATGACCACCTTCTCCCAAGCTTCTTTGAACCTTAGTGGACATCATAGATGGATATTTTTCTCGGGAGGTGGAGAGAGAACACAGCATAATCAAGTCCTTTAGTTCCTTTTAAGGAGAGGTCATTTAGATTCCTCCATACTTAGCGAAAACATTATCCTGACAAAGATACCACTTCACACTGAAATAACTCTGCTAATCCAGAGCCCCAGATTATCCTCTAAATGTTTTCAATTTCCAACAAGGCGAATGGTAAATTGCTGAGCCGGTGGGAAGCATTAGAGAAAGGATGGCTCTATTGTAGGCTCTGCTCCAAGACTTGTGAACCCTTCATCCTTGTCTTCTGTCTAGCCAAGGTGTCTCTGAATGCTCAAGGATTGTTTTCAAACCAAGTTGATAAGGGACTAAAAGCACCCAGTCTTAGTTTGCTGGAGTTATCCCCCCACCCCCCAGTGCCTACCAGGTTGAAAATGTGAAACAAGCAGACAAAAATCAAACAAACATGCTACAAATCAATGTATTTTATTTTAACAAATAAAATTTTTGTGTGATTCACAGAAAGTAAAGGCAATTACAAAGTTGAGAACTGAGTATAGGAAGGAGAAAGCATGGTGTGATTTCTTGGCCAGAGAACAAAGCTCTCTTGTTCTTGCAGAACCTAGACCTGCCTGAGAACATGTCCACCAGGTGGCGTTTCATCTCTTAGACTGCTTTTGTAATTACAAAATGCCCATCAGTAAGAAAGTTTCAGTAAATGACTAAAAAGCAAATATAAATCATTTACTTTAAAAAAATATGTTTTTAAGCTACAATTTTTAGCAGTAGTGAGAACAATAAACATCTTTCCTTTTCATGAAAAACAGAATCCTATCGCTTTAGGAGAATTCATAGTCTAGAGTGAATCTGAAGCAGAGATGATGTGGGGAACGGAAAACAATGTTAAAGATCATTTCAGCCTTGTGTTCCTGATGAAGACACTGATAACTAAGCATTTAATATCCCTGGGAACCACTATTAGTCTCTCTGCTACCTCAATTATCCTATTTATGCTAAAAGGTTTTGTGAGTACAACGTAATTATAGGGCTTGCAAAGCATGACCAAGGGGTAGGTACAAGTTCGATTACAGAATCAACAAAGCAAACCAACCCAACAAGATTCAAAGCATCAAAAATTTCCAATCATACTGCATTGTGTTCACTTCAAGCCTGAGCACAAAGCTGATGGCTGAAGATGTAGAAAGAGACGGCTGTAGAATCAGACCATCTGGTAGAGTTGCAAAAAGTAGCTAAGAGGTGATAAGGATGATGCATCAGACCTTGATTTGTGTTTGTGATGATGTCTAATGGGAACCCAAAACAGATTGTTCAGTGGGACAATGCCAGGGCAGGTTCTGGGAGAAGTGAGGCAAGGCTGCGTGCTTAGGAGAGGGGTTGAGTTCAAAAACTGCCCGGGGAATCACACAAGACATAAGCTACAAAGGAAGAGTCAGTGGGTCTTTAAAATGGAAAAGGAAAGTGAAGAATGAGTCCGTGTAACAAGCAAGCTTGCTCCAGGATTCATCTTTGAGTCACATAAACTGACAAAGCCAAAGCACCTAAGCAAAAAGCTTGGTATGGAAGCACCCCTGGGTAACTGTTAAGAATGGGACCAGAGTCCCAGAAAAATGGCATAACACAAGTATAGCAAAAAGTATAGCAAAACACAAGGTTTTGCTTTGAAGAATGGTGCTCAGCCTTGTTAAATTAAGCAACCTAGCACAATCAACAGGCTCCCTTGGGTCTTTTAAAACTAATTGCAATGGGTCCTGTGCCTCACTCTAAGTGGACAGATCTGAGCCTCACATTTGCAGCAATTGGCTAATTTAATACTATGTGCATTCTAGTGAATGAAACCCAAGCATATATTTTGATTTTTAGACATAGACTGACTCAGGAGGAATTGTTGTCAAATGGCAGCTTTACAATTTCTTTAAAGATAAATTTTTCTTTGTCTCATTTAACCCTTTGACAAAAAAAGACAGCATATTTCATTTCCATTTCTTACAGTAGAGAAGCTGGGTGATGGTTGATCAGGTTACCAAGCCAGGGTATAGGAATTGAACTTGAAATGCAGTTGTTTGTTGGTCAGAGAGTTTCCAACACATATCAATAGCAGGAGGAGTATTTTCAAGATATGTGTATCCAAAGACCTTTTAATGGAGGGCACTGTGCAATCACATTCATTGATTTATTTGTTTATTCATTCATTCCTAGAAAGCTACAGAGAGATACTGAGTTTTATTGCCCAAATTCTATTTAGTATTTTAATAAAACCCTGAAGCCAGATATTGGGGGAAAGCTGGAATATCAGAGAAAGAAAACAGAACTGCCAATTCTCACCTGCTCAACTCCTGAGGCCAAACAAGGTAAATGCTATCTTCACAGCTCCTCAGCCTGACTGGTTGCTCAGACAGAATGGCTGAATTTCCGCCTTCTTCTGCCTTCAATTTCTTTCTCCACCCAGCTATTTTACTTTCTGGTTCAACTCTTCTAGAGCTAGGATCAAAGATGTGTGATATCACTACCTGGCTGTTAGACCTTGAACTCACAGAGATTCAGAAGGATCTTTTTCTCTCAAGTAATGGAATTAAAGGCATGGGTCACCACTCCCTGACCTTTATGGCTTTTCTGTGGGTGATTCTGTCCTTTGATATTCCAGACTATTTTTATTAAATATACCATATATAACCACAGAGTTTACTTATCTGACAAATGCATTTAGCTATGATGTTATGTACCAAAGGTTTAACACCCGTAGGAAAGGAAGCAGCTACACAGAGGAAACCATCTATGAGAAAACCAGGCCATTTTATTCTAGACATTGGATGTCTGGTCCACTCCTACACAAATTCAGACTCCAGAGAGACAATAGATACTTCATTCAGTAGATCTCAGAACTGAGCAATCTAATATTATGCAAGCCACCAATGGAGCTTCTGTTGGAGGTGATTATATTCTTGCCTAGAATGTCTCAGTATGATGGAATATCAATCCTAACTTTAAAAGATTTATTTGTCAGAATCCTTCAGACAAAGTTGGCTTATCCACTTATCTGGAATATTAAGTTTGAAAAATAGGGTTTATAGTTATTAACCCTGAGAAAGGGTTATGAATTGTTGATATAACTTTGGTTCTTGGAACATGTGATAGCTGTGTGGGTTTTAGAAATAATAATTTATTGTGTTTAGGTTTTATACATATAGCCTGCAAGTACTGCAGAGCCCTGAAGGAAAATTTTAGGAAATGTTCTGGACTCCATTTCTGAAAGTCCTTTTAGGAAGCACAGGTAGGACACATCTGTAGCTCCAAGGCACTTACTGGCACCAGGAAGGCAATTTTCAGCATCAAATAGTGATTTATAAGGAATCAGTAGTCCTTTAACCCCAGTGCTAGGAAGGCCTAAGTAGGTGGGTCTGTGTGAGGTAGGGCCAGCCTCATATACAGAGCAAGTTCCACGACAGCAAAGGCTACACATACACAGAAAAACTGTCTTGAAAAACAAAGTAAACAAGAAAGAAAGAAGGCAAAAAAGAAATTGTGTGTGTGTGTATGTATGTGTTAGTGACTTGAAAACATTTTATACACACCCTTTTTCTTTCCTTAAATTTCTTATCTGCAGATGAAGGAATTTTGGCCACATTAACTAGGTGGTGTAAGTTAAGTAAATGGTAATTCAAAGTTTTTGGTTTTTTTTTTTTTTAACTTTATCTTGGACCTCCCACTACTCAGTTTTGAACACTCCTTCTGTAAATTAATATGCACTTAGTGTATTTGTATGTTTGTGCTGCTTATCTGCCATGGAAAGCTGTGCTGACCTCTGAAGCGCTCAGCCTCTGGCTAACGTTCTCCAGGTGCCTTGGCCACAAGCACAGGTCTTCAGGTTCATGTTCCCTAAGACAGACCTGAGCTTTTAATCCTTTCTGAGCATTCTGCTAGTTCAAACTGGTCTCCCCACTTCCCTTTGTTCAACTGTTAATATTTATCTCCTTTATTCAATAGAAGAAACAATCCATGTACAATCCATGTGAGGTTTGCCCTGCCAAGTTTAGATCAAATCAAAATTTGTGGTTTCTGTTTCAACTTGACCTTGAACCTTTGGTGTTTGAGCTTGTTTAGTCTTGGCAAAATTTTGCTTCCTGTTTCAAAGAAAGAACTATTATTATGTTCACAGGCTTCTTGCCCATCTAATAGTTCTTAGAAAGCAAAGAAGTGGATTTCATAGGTTAAACATTCACAATAATGAAATAAAGCCCAGAAAAATCAAAGTACCATAAAGATTTTTTCGACCAAAACATTTGCACTTAAGAAAAATCTGAAACATTTTAAATACATTATATTATGTATTTTTGACAATAGGTGAAACTTGATCCCTAATCCTGACCTTAAAAATGTTTAGCTGCCAAAAAAAAAAAAAAAAAAAAAAAAAAAAAAAAAAAAAAAACCTCTACAAAACTGTCTTTATTTAACTTATAAAACCCTTCAGTTGGAAGTCAGGACACATAGTTCAAAATTGCTTCTGCTGACAATTTGCTTAACATTTATTCATAGCTAAGTCATTGTTAAATATTCTTTAGTACCTTATTTTATTCCAAAAAGGTGCAAATTAGGCAGAAGATAGAGGTGGATGCTCTCTTAATGTGAAGGTGCCACAGATGAGAGCCCACACCATTATTCATGGGCCTTTGTCAAGGCTCTGAGAAAACCAGGCTTTGCTGGTTTGTTGTGCCTGGACTGTATGGTGTGGTTAGTGTATTTCTATATCCCCAAAGGGTTTGGACTCTGGATGACATAGTCCTTGGAGGTTTTGCATTTGCGAAGGTACTTTACACTGCTATTCCATTCTCAGATGCTGGCTCTCCAGGACAGGCTGAAAATGCTCAGGACCTCATGTTCACCAGCACGAGCATGCTCATTTGTTCTGTTAAAGATATTGTTTATTAACTTTTTGTTAAATATTACACATTCTTTGTTCAGACTTAAATTATACAAAAATTTTATAACTATCAAGTACATAGATGTAAAATTTTCTCTTAATCATGCCATACAGGTAAATAATGGATGAAAGTTTGTTATAGTACTATTCAAATAGCAAAATTTTTTTGTAAATTAAAAAATAATTGAACTCACTGAGAATGATTTTAATAACTACTTTTTAGATTTATTTGGTGTGTTTGAAAGTTTTGCTCCCCCAACCTGCTTGTACACAACATTTCTGGTGCTCATAGAGATCAGAGGAGGGTATCAAATTCCCTGGAAATGGAGTTACAGATGGTTGGTAGCTGGAAATCAAATCTGGGGTCCTCTCTATAAGCAACGAGTGCTCTTAACTGCTGATCCACCTTTCCAATCACTGAGACTTATTTTTAACATGACTATGTATGTGGCTTGGGAGAGGAATGAAATATTCATTTCAGCACACTGTTAGGATAAATAGTGCCTCCAAATTAAATCAAGGATGTCCTGAAAATTTTAAAACAGCAAGAAATAGCATTTCTTTGCTCTTCACACCCAGCCCTGCCAGTCTTTATCCTAACCTAATCTTAGATGGCAAAATTTCATTATAGTCAAGTAATTGTAGCAGCGCTACAGCTGAAGATCCACATAGTTCAGAGGAAAATACAGTTCTGTTGAAAGAAGGTTATAATGAGGTTAAGTTATACGCTTGATGGATGCTTTGTTGAGAGAATTTGGGTAGGTTAATTCCATCAGACCATACAGTTAATGTAGAGATGGTTGTGATTGATATTGAGATAATGGAGCACTGTTGACTTACACAAAACATATGTGGGCATAAAAATTTCATCATTGTATCATCTATCACTGGTCATAATTTATAATTTATGAATTAATATGATAGCCATTTCATAAATTCAAAGAGTATTTTTCTCCCTGAGGAATTCAAATGAATAATATGTATAGAATGTTTTGGGAAAGCTTCCCAAAAAGATTCCAAGGAGGAAGCTTTTCATTGTGTGACAGTAGGAGTTAACAAATATTTCACCCTCCAAAACATTGATGTTCTAAAGGGACACTGCTATCTGTAAGCAGAAGTTTAGCAGTAATATATTCTTGTAGTTCATGTACAATACATACATTATTATATATATTGTCCCTTAATTATAAAGCAGATCTGTAGAGTTAGTGTTACTTAATTATTTAACAAATGTTACCCAATAATCACGGCCATTGACAGAAGTACATGCTGTGGGTGGTTACACCTTTGTCTGCCTCTCACCTGCATCCCAAGCTCCCAGCCTTCTTCTGCTCTCTAACCTAATTAGCCATTCTAACCTCCTAAAGCAGCTCTGGAGCCATTCTGTATTTGTGTATACTGTTCCTTCATCTCCTTAATTAAACCGTTCCCACTCATCCAGCCAAACTTCCTATTCTTTGGTTCTAGTTTCTTGACATTGTTTTTGTCTTGGTTGAGACATTCTGTTATATGGATTTGTAGAACACATTCCTTATATGCAGAATTCATTTCTCTATTTGTAATTACACATTATTTTTTGTGATTATTGAAAAGATTTTTACCAACACCTTAATTTTTATTCTAAGGGCAATGTAAATTTACTAGAAAAATTTAGGCATGGTTGAGGTAGGGCAATTAACATGGGACCTCCTCAAAATTACATTAAAAAGAGATATATGGGAAAATTTAGAGGAATGAAGGGGGGCGATGATGTAATGATAGTATAATCTCAGAAACTAAAAGATAATTTAAAAAGCAACCTGTTTGAAATATGGAATACAGTTGAAGAAAGCAATATGGGTTCATGAAAATCACTTAGTAGATTGAGGGGAAAGTAACAGTTTTTTTTTTTTTTTAATCAAAATGTTATCAGTGAAGAGTGAGAAGCAAGATCTGTTATATGAAACATTTAGTGAGTAAAAATTGGAAAGACTTGGTTGTATATTTATTTAGAGTCAAGGAGAAATAAAACAATGATTATGTTTAAATTTCTAGCTTGCCCAACTGAGATAGGAGACAGTATAGAAGGAGGAATTCATGGTGGAAGATCAGGAATCTGAACTTGGTTTTTGAGTGTTTGTGAGTCTATGAAGACCTGTCAAGGAAGCAACTGGATCTCTAGCTCTAGAATCTAGAGAACATGTTCAGATTGAGCAAGTATGAGTAAGATGCATATATAAAGTCAAGAGATGGAAAAAGCTGAGGGAAAGTGTAAAATAATAGTGAAGCATGAATGGTAAGCTGTAACTACATATATTATTTCAAAATGTGATGTCTTCTTGTTGTAGTACCCTGGGAAGGTCACATTTTCTCTGCTATAGCTTCCCTCAACTATAAGCATGGTCTGACTATAATTGTAAGGAAACATTGGACATCAAAGTGGAGGGACGTTATATAAATGATCAATCTGTATATTTCAGAATCAAAGCCAAGAAAATAAAAAATCAGAGAATTGTCCTAAGCTGAAGCAGGCTAAAAAGACACAACAAAAGAAATACAGTGAGAGATACTAACTGGACCCTGAGTAGTCAAACAAGGAGAAGTGGTGGATAACACAGCCTGTGGCATCAGCAGCCAACCATTAATTGCGACTTACAAACTATAGAAATGCAGATTCTCTTCAACTGTGTTCATTCTATGTTAAGGTGCTATGTAGGAGATCATAGGCATTCTATAGTGTGGCCTAATTCTATCTTGACTCAAGATCAAAGAGCAGAAGCTTGCTTTGCCTCACAGGGCTGCATAATAAGATGCTTTGGCCAATGGTATGGTATGTTTTAAGAGCTGAAGATGAGTTTACACCTGTCTGTAACTGCCTCTCTCCTTTGCTTGGTATAAAAAACCCAGGGGAAATAAAATCATCAGCAGCTGAGTGTTCATTCAGTGCTCTTCTGACTATGCTTTCTGTCTCTGGTCTAACTCTTTCTATCTCTGAGATTTCTCATCCACATACTCCTGTACCAAAGACCATTTTTTTAGGTTGCACTGGTCTCAGCAGTGCTGTATATGTGAATATACACAGGTATATGCAGATATATGTATAATATTTTTTAAAATGAGGAATGTGTGAATGAGTAGCCTGTTCTTTAACTTCTTGGTTCGTGCAGAATTAATTAGAAATGGGGAAAGGATGACCACAATTCTTTCTAATCCTCCTGTGCTTTCTGCTTCCTTCCTTTTGGTGACTAAGCCACAGACGTTCAAGCCCTTGCCACCACACAGGTACACCCATAAGATTGAGAAATTTAAAGTAGCTCTTTATCAAGAGAAACTTCTTTATCACAAAATAGGTAGTGTGTAGGTGTTTGTATATGCATGTATATGTGTGTATATGTGCATTTGTTGTATTGTGTATGTATATTTGTGTGTGTGTGTGCATGTGTGTATGTTTGTATATGTATGTAGTCTGTGAGTGTGTGTTTCCTCTGAACCATATAGTCACTTTTTCACTGAATTCCCATACCTGACCTTCCACAGTCTTGGTATGCTTAATAAACTTTAAAGAAGACTTGCTTATTAGGTCTAATAGAGGCTGTCGTGTCCTATGAACAATGGGGCCATTTTAATTGCGCATAGTATCCCTTACTGACATTGAACACAGTGTTTTATATGTGGTAAATTATTGATTACAGAGACGTACAACCTGTGTGTGTGTGTACGAGAGAGAAGAGAAAAAAGAGAGAGATTATTCTGAATTCACTGATTGCTTCATGTACCATTTTACAATATAGGAATTAATTGAACCCCTAGGCTTCCTGTCTGTAAAGAAGGTAAAGGAACTGATGACTAGATTGCTCCCCTGTGCTCCTTTAACTGTGCTCCACTGGATAGTCTGCATCTCCAGCTGAGTGGACAACACGTGCTTCATTAGGCTTCCTCTCATCTTTGCACATCAGGTACTTGGATTGTTGAATAGCTTACTCAAGCGTGGCAAGATGCCAGTGAGGATGCGGAGAAGCAGCAGAATGAGAAGTGCCCTTTGCATGCAGATGACACTGCCTCTGGCTTCTCGTGAGGCTGCATTGAACTCCGTGGCTCATAAATATTCACAAGTCCAAGAAGAACGTCTAAGATAAATGAGCAAATATCACAGGATTCCTTGCTGGCTAGATCCACTAATGTTTTAGAATTAGAAATTCATTATTTAAAGAAGTGAATTATTTGCTTTCCTTGGTACCTCTTACTAGATGTATCTTGCCAACCTATTTGTTTGAAATTTTAGTATGTATGTAATGTTAACCAGTTTTGGTGATTGCATATGATCCAACAGTATTTTAGCTTTATAAGACATGAATATTGAAGGTTTTATTTTTTGAAACTGAATGATTACAGTACAGAGATAATGTATTTGAAGTAGATTTAATTTTCCCAAGCCCCTCTCTTTAATTCATGTATATACTTGCATCCACACAAGTAAATACTTCACTTTGTATTGCTAATTTTTAAAAAAATGCTATTTTCATAATTTCACAGGAAATGAGACAACCTGTTCTCTAATTGATGCAAAGCTGATATATTAAATTTGGTTCTTTTTGGAAATAATTAAATACTAAAGTATTTGTTGGCTTTTCTTAAGAAATTTCTATTTATAAATCAATGAAGTCAAATCTCTTTAGCTAGAGGTGGGGCTTTGTGAAACTCTTCCTCAACCATGATAGAAGTTTTACGGGTTTGATCTTGTGTGGGTAACCACTGCTGCCATGAGTTCATGCCTGCAGCAGCTGTGTCATGCCCAAAGGATAGCATTTTATAACAGGCCTCACCATCTTCAAGCTCTTATATTCTTTCTGTCTCCTTTCCCATGATGGTAGCTGAACCTTGGAAAAGGAATGTTAATATAGATGTCAGATCTGTGATGGAGTACTCACTACCACTTATTCTCCAAACTTAGACCAGTTCTAAATATTGAATACTACTCACTGTGAAAAGAAGTTTCTCTGACCAAGACATAGAGCAACACAAGTCTGAATATAAATATATAGAAAACTGTGGACAACATGACCTTTTAGCAAAGCAACAGTAGTTTTCCCCTATGATCTTTCCAGTTATGTAATTTTGACCCAGTGTGCAATACTAGGCCTGAATTCCTGTCTATGGAGTCTCAACTCCAAAAACAGTCATGCCACTATTGCACCAGTACATTCATCTTGCCTGACATGTTGGTATTACTGGGTATTACCACAGATTTGTGGTATATTCCAGCTAACCAGCAGGGATGAAGTTGCCTGTCAATTTGAGATTGATTTCTCTGTGTGCCATAGCCAAGGTGCTGAGTATCTTTAGCAATAGGGTTTTACCATTTAGCTGTAGTGGGCAGCCAAAGACAATGACAATAGCCTATGTTATTTTTGATACTTCTGTGGCTTTCCTAACCAATAACATATAAAGAGATAATTAAGATTTTCATTTAATAATCCATGTATCTGGGGAACAGTTTTGTATATCTTTGAAGGATATCTCTGTCAAATGCTTTATTTTTAATGAGCTTAAAAATACTGTGTTTTCATATATTTTCTTTGTATATCCTTAATGTTTCTTAACCTCCTCAGTAGTCCCTCCCGTTCTATGCCCCCTTACCCTTTTAAAACAGTTTAATCATTTTTTTTTTCAGTGACACAAGTTAATTAAAAAAAAATTCCATGGAAATACAAAGACTCTCAGAGCAAAAATGGAAAAATCCAGAAAAGTCAACTGAGACAGAGCCTAATAACCTTAAGGGTCAAGCCCTAGCTGAGGGGTTTAATATCCCAGGAACAACATTGAAGTTGCACTGTTTCCTGTATAAAGAGTCAACATTTTCCCTTTTTTCTTTTTCTCCCTCCCTCCCTATCTCCTTTCTTCCTGACTTACTTGCTATCACGAGCACACAAAAGTCCTTTGAATGACTGGTAAGTCTCACTACATGTTCCTTTTTCTCTCACAGGAGCCTTGTGTTCCCTCTTCCTGGCCCCACACACTCTCCTTAAAACAAACATCCTTGTTTTCAAAAGCAAAGAAATCTCTGCTCTCCATTTTTGTTTGACTTCCCACACATCTCTGTTAACGATTCCCCAAACACAGATGGGAGACAGGCTTGGACTCTTCCACCGTTGGCGATTTCACAGGATTGCTGTCCTTTAAATATTTTGATTTGTTCTTCTGGAAATCAGTTTTTTCTCCAGGGATCACTTTCCTTGCTCCCAACTTACTCATCACCAACAAGAATGGTTATGTGTGAATCTTACCATTTAATTTTCAAAGAAATGGCAAGCTGGGATTCAAGTTAGGATGTACCCATGGAAAGAAAAAAATTATTCACCTAATTAATCATCATTCTTTTTTTTTTTTGTTTTACCAGTGAGCTATGAAAGGTGTGGCTGAAGTTCTCAGTGGATTGGGGGAAACTTGAGAGTAGTTTATCCTTGTTTCTAAGGTATAAAATTACTGACTCCTCAACATTTTTAGAAGTGACGTAGACTGTTGCTTTTCAATGGGCTTCACTTTGTCACAACAACTATTACCATCATGAAATATTATAAAACTCTATTGAGCATAATTATCAAATAGTATAAGGCTTTTACTTAGAAGAGGTTCAGTATAGAACAAAAAGTACATAGTTGAGAGATAAATCACAAATGGAAATTCCTGAGACCATTGTCCTTGGATCTGCTTTCATATCCTCATTTTAACGATATGGACTTTAAACCAGAATCAACTGCATGTTTCTCCTAATGCCAGTGTCTGTCCTCCCATAATTCCTCAAACACTGGTACTTGTTTGAAAAGCTTGAGCCATCTCTAATTGTAGACAATTCACTACACCAAACTTCCAGCTTTGGCTAAGAGGCAATTATTCATAAAACTAGAAGGACAAACTCTCTTCTCTTGCCCTTCTTTCCTCCCTTCCCCTTTAAAATTAAAGCTTGGAAGTCAAAACAAAACAAAACAAATTGACATTTCAGACATCTTTGAGGAATACATAGCAATGTGTGATGCATATAGTTGTATATCTTGAGACCCAAAATGCATTTAAAATCAAATTTAAACTGATTTTTTAGTTTCTTATTCTTCTTGTAATTTATAGATGACAGAGTTCTATGTATACAATACATACTTTTTCATGTATCCATATATGTGTCAAAGAAACAGAAGTATTTCATGAACAATTCCATTAATAGAGAATAGACATGCAAATATATAGACATTAAACTTAAATCAATATCCCATGAAATCTGATTTTTCTATTATATATTTTGAATTTTTATCCTTTAAACATATCTATTATACAATCAATACTGAAGCCCATATGTCAGTATACTTGGTAGAGTTTTCTACACTAAATAGATATAGTGAAATCTCTATTACATAGTATTAATTACATATAATTTAATTGAGTAATTATACAGCTATAGAATATCTCTGTTTTGTACTTATGTATATAGATTCAGTATGTAGTATTTATAGATATATCTGTAGATTTAGAATTCAATATGCATAACAGAAACAACTATTATATATTTAGGTCATAGTAATATCTGTATATCTATATTCACAAACATAAAGATAGAAGAATCAACAAATGAGGAGTTTGGATATGGATTCTTATCCTTCTCTTCTTGAGCAAATTTTGTAAGCATAAACACGTGTGTGCCCTCAAATATATGTAGCCTACATTGGTACTGTCATTCACCAAATCAGTTTCATTGTGTTTCTTCCAGGAATGAGGTATCTTCCATCTCCTTTGAAGTCAGATGAAGAAACATGACTTACTTGTTTAGTGGAATGTGAGCAGATGTGATGCATTTCACACAGAGGTGGAAATTCCAAGAGCCAGTGTCAGCTCAGATCATTTTTGTTACTATGGTGACTGTTAAACACATATTAACCTGAAGTTATTGCCAGGCTAGGTTTCTGACAGGTTTTGATAATCAGGGAACCCTTGTAACCTATGATGGTTGATAAGAAATAAACTTTTATTGTACAAAATTGTTGCAATATGTGTACGTGTGATGGTTGTTAGCACAAAAACATAATCTAGCATGAGTGTTGGCAGAATTATCCTGTAAGAGGCCAGAGAGTGGGCATTTTGGCTTTTATGGCCTACATATGGTCCCTAGAAGATATTTTCTATGGCTCTTTCCTTCTCATAACAAACAACACTTAAAATATATTCTTAGGGGACAGCCTATGCTAAAGCAGGCTACAGGCTAGGCTTTCCTAGCGGGCTATAGTTTTCTAATTCTCACTTCATGGCTTCCTGAGATAAAAGGCAGGAATGAGGGGTCTGGGAGATATCCAGTGGTTAAGAGCACTTGCTTCTTTTGCATACCCTAGTTTAGTTCTAAGCATCTACATCTGGCTGCACACAAACAGATGTAACTGAACCTCCAGGGTGTCCCACCTTCTTCTGAATGCCACAAACAATAGCATATAAAAATATATATGTACATATATACATATGCTATATATGTTTGTGCTCACACAGGCATGCACACACTCACACACAGACATACACACTCAACAACACACATAGACACATAGAGATATAAACACGCAGACACACACTCACATACACACTCAAACACAGAAACATGTATACACAGAGATGTACACACATACAGAGACAGTCATATATACAAAATGAACACATATGATGTTAAGTTAAATATCTTTCAGATGTAGTACAAAAATAAATATATTCACATATACAGTATGAACATATGCAAGATGTTAAGTTGAATATCTTTCAAATATACTACAGAAATAAATACACCCACATATACAGTATGAACATATATAAACTTCCCCTGGAAGAATCTTGAGAAATATAGTAACTACTGAAACTTGTATTTCACACATAATGATTTCCAATAGTTAAAATAAGTGATAAAATATAGCATTTAAGGTGATAAAGAGTGGACTCCAGGAGGTTGGAAGTGCTTTTCCACTCAGGACCCCAGCACATGGACTGCTGTCTTCTATGCTCAGAGAGCCTTCTACCTTCAGATGAACTGCTCTGGAAACACCCTTCTAGACACTCAGAGGTGAGTTCCCTTGATGATGCTAATCCTGTCAAGTTGACCAGCAAGACTGATGATCGCATCCCACGTAAAGGAGACACAGTGGAGCATATTTGAGCAGCCTATTACAGTTATCGTATCCCCTACTTGGGAGTAGTAAACCACCAGCTGGGGATATTTTAGGTCAGAAAATATCAGTGTAGATGCCTTTCCACTTCATGTATATATATTTCAGGATTTTTTTTTCTGAGTTTGCTGTTCAACAAACAACCACCTATTAGAAAATTAAGATTTGTGCTCACCATTTACCTGGAGAGACATAATTCACACACAACTGCTAGAAATCAATCAGCTAACCTGCTGTGTCTCCTATAAGACTTGACGTTACAGTTACACCATGGCCCAAGTGTAAGAAACCAGCCCTTGTGGAATAGCATATGTTGTTTAGGTTTTGTGAGAAAGCTATGTAGTTCTGCCTTACCACAAACACACTCTTCAGTCAAGAATAACCTCAATTTGAGATCCTCCAGCTTTTACTTCCTGAATGATGGGGCTACAGGTGTGTGTCACCACAAATTTACATGATCCTCAGGACTGAACTCAGTGTTTTGTGTATGTGAGAAAAAGACTCCATTACTGATCTACATTGCCATTACTAGGTGAATTTTTTTTTACTTTAATTTTTTTTTGAGATTATAAGAAATCACACCTCTCATCCCCCTCTTCCTTTATCCCAAATTTCCCATGTACCTTCATCTCCTTTACTCTCAAATATGGCCTCTTTAAAATTAATTGTTATTGCAAACATACACTGCCAGTTATTCATGAATGTATTGACTGTGAAACACATAAATTGACTTGGAATCTGTTCTACCTACTAGGGAACAATGTGCCTATATGGCTGTTGTTTTTGGAACAAAAAAATTGTTCTTTTTTTAATAGTTTTAAAAAGCTATGAGCCCTTTATGCTATTCACTAATAAGTCCAAGTGTTATGTAAATGTTTGTCAATAGTACCTAATCATTAATGATCTAAGAATAAAATAAACGGCATTACTATAGGTTACTTTACACAGTTTGCTAAAAATCTGAACTAATGACAACATTATAAATTCTATGAAAATGTGATGTGGTCTAGTCTGTAAAGCTGTGTTCTGGAACTATTCTAGTTCAAGGCAGCTCTGTAGGGAATGTGGGATTTTAAGGACATAGATTAGAAACGGATGCAGCTGGAATAAAGAAGCCTATAAACAACAATGAGAGAAAATGATCCAGAGCAGGATCTTGAGTTGGTGGACCAGTAGCCATCGTGAGCAATTATAATCATGATGGGGGCCCATTCATGCTAAGCATTGTACAGCCTTTTTCATGCAACTGTTGCCACAATATCAGATTAGATTACTTTCACAAAGGAAAAAGAAAGTGAAGCATTAGAATTAAAGAAATTGCTGAACATCAGCACATTTATACCTGGTAGCACCATGAGGGTGCTCTCCTTCAGGGAAGGCTACCAGAGGCCTGGGCCTCATGCAATCTCTCAGGCTAAGCTCTATAAAGGAACCAAATTTATGTCAGTATCTTTAAAGCTAGGCTGTATGCTTCTAGTTTTCAAACAGCTTCATGAAAGCAAACAAGAAAAGGTTTTTTGGAACTTTGTTCTTATATTTTTCTTTGAGGAAAACTGAATAATAATAAGATTATGATGATAACAATAGATAATTTCTCAGAATTTACCTATGACAAACGCTGTTTAAACACCTTTTGCACTTCCAATAGCCATAGTGTGTGAAAGTATTTTTTTTGCTCTTATCTTATAAATGAGGTAAATGAGTATAAAAATACTAAACAATTTTCCCCAAAACTGCACAGCTATGAGAAAAGAAAAGTCAATAGTGATGCAGTCTCCATAGGTTAAAACTCAAGGTTGTATTGTGGTACTATACTGGTGAAAACAAACAGAACAAATGCTTCCAGAATTCATAGGATTTGAAAAATGTATTTCCATTTCCTGGGTACTCTGCATAAATTTCCTCTCCAGTTTAGTTCTCAAAATAATTCAGCAACATCACGAGAGAGAGACATTACACGAGCAATGAAAGTCCTTTATGGAAACAAATATTTTCAGAAGTCAGAAATGCAGAGATGGAAGACACAGCCTCAAAGCTTCTTCAGAAACTGAACAGGATGTGGATTATCATGAACACTTTTTTCAACTAGTCAGTAAAATCATAATCTTATTGAGATTTCTCCAAGGTAATTACACCCTGTAGAAAATACTGGAATTTGTTTAAAATGTGTGTGTGTTCAGCTATAAAAATAAAATGGAGAACAATGCAAATTAAATTGCATAATTTGCTCAAATGCATGTCTCTTTGGTCACACCTTCTTAATGAATAGAAGCAGACAAGCAAGGCAGCTAATAAGTTATTTTAATAGGGTGATGGAACGGTGTGTGAACTGTTACCTCCTGAGAGAGTGAGTGACAGAATCCAGTTCTCATTTCTGTGGAGATTAGTCTCAGAGAATTCATTAGTGCCCAGTGTGGCTGCTCTGCTGAGTGCCCTTAATTTGAAGAAAAAGACAGGAGGCCTGTGTGCTCGCGCAACTCCAAAGACGGATGATCTGGAGTTGAAGGCTTTTAGGGCAAAGGACTCTCCTGAGAAGACGGTAATTATTCATGGGGGTTTTAGGCCAATGATGACAGCTCTCTTCCCTTTATTCCATGTCACTATATACAATAAAACTACAGAAGACTGGATTTCACCTTACCTTGGAGGATACAGATTTAACACAGGGTGTACCGAAAGTATCTGTAGGACTGAGCTTCAGTACAAATAGCTTATTTTACAGAAAGATGACAGCAAACAGAAGCAGCCTAGGAAAGTGTAATCAGTCAATAACTACAGCACCTCATTTTTATGCAGTACATTTACCCTCTTCACCAAAGCTTTGCATTGACTGATTTTAAAAATCCTCTGTGCAATGTCCGCTATGCATAGGATACCTATTTCTCTAGGAAAAAAAAACTTTACAAAAATCATAAACAATATTCTGATTTCTGGATTTGTAGCAGTAGCCACAAAGTACTGTTCATATTCTACCAAAATTCTTTCCAGCTTTGTCTCCAGCCCTCAGTAAGAAATACATATTATTTCTAACCAATACCCATGGAAATATAGGTTTGTCTATCTGATAGTAAATGTTAATATACCGGTAAGGTACTGTTCCTGTTTACTTCTATTCTAATCTCTTTATTCATAGCACTGTTTTATATTGCACTGCTTTTTAAATTTTTTTTCAAACTGATGATTCTATTTTCAACTTAAATTTTACTTTACTATATTGTAACAATACAGAATGTACATATTGAAAAACATACAGAATAACCATCTAAAGAAAAAAGCCTTTTCATATTAAGTTTTATAAAATAAAATATTATTGTGTGCTTATATTACACAGTACCAGTGCTTTAGAAAAATGTGTTGATACACTCTTCAAACCAGTGATGGAAGCACATACTACTGTTTTGTTGCTAACATAAGAACACTAAGTGCAGAGAGGTAATGAAAGTTGCTTCAGACACAGAACTTAAATGGCGTGGCCAGAGTATCAGCACAGAGTAGCTTTTCAAATAAACATTGTCTGGACAAATAGTCCATTATTTGCACACACAAATTTGGCTGCAAAAGCCAGGCTGATCTTGTTTAAAAACAAACAAAACAAAACAAAAAAGCAAACAACAAAAACCAGTAACTTCTCCCTTCAATTACTCCATGGAGCAGAAGGCTTAGTCAGGCTAGTTCTCACCATTAACTATACTGGAATCTGGTGATAAGCACTTCCTGTCATCCCCTCAACTATCTCTCAGACCCAGAGCCACTCAGAGTCAATCTGGGTTTTTGGCATACTCCCTAAACTTTTATATTGTTTACTGCCCTTAGTATCTTGATTACAATTTCTGGGTATATTATTTAAGTCACTTATCCAGGAGATAACATATAATGTAGTCTTATTTTTAGTGATGTAGAACAATGCCTGGCATCTGGCACATGGTCCATCAGTGTCAGCCATTAACATTGCCACACTGAACATGTTTATTAAGCTACATGAGTAATTCTTCTTCAAGTGGCTGGAACAATGACTTCAGACTCTTTTTTTTTTTTTTTTTTTTTTTTTTTTAAGCTGGAGACCCTGTCTGCTTTTCTTTTGTCATCTAGGGATGCTGAAGTCAACAACCAAGCTTTACTCTTTAACAGTTCAAAATGTCGAGGTGGTATTGCTTTGTTTTCAAAAGAACCTATGCTTGATAATCTTTCAGACTTACAAAGACAAAGGCCTCTGACTTTCACAAGGCAGCACTGAAAAGCAGTCATGGATCTGCTGAACATCTCCTTCTCTGCAGAAGAATGACATCTACAATATTCAGTCTGAGGTTCACGTTCCTGGTGTCCAAGGCTACCCATTCTAGCACAGATTTTAGAAGAGATTGGATTATAACAGTAAATTTCAGAGCAAACTTTTCATCATAGTGGCAATGACTGAGTGACTTAAAATAGGTAGAGTGAGGCATTTGTAATGAACATTTTTTTGGAGTAAATATGTGTGTTTATTTGAGACCAAGCAGCTGTGGGACACAGAAAATCTTCCACCTTCACACCTTTAATTGAAATACTGGTTTTAGGGGGGCTGGAGAGATGGCTCAGTGGTTAAGAGCACCGCCTGCTCTTCCAGAGGACCCGGGTTCGATTCCCAGCATCCACATGGCAGCTCACAACTGTCTGTAGTTCCAGTTCCAGGCAAACACCAAGGCAAATAAATAAATAAATAAAGTTAAAAAAAAAAAAAGAAATACTGGTTTTATCTTGGACTGGCACCTTGGATCCAACTCCCTCCAGAGGAACATCTGACCCAGTCTTGATGTTGGGGTGAGGAAAGCAGATCTACCAGGAGTAGATGTTGAACTAAGCCACATTGGGACCTTGGGATCTCCTGCCCTTGCTAGGGAGGAGATAAAGTGATGTGGAGAAGAGAGAGTGACTGGAAGGGGCAGGATGGGGAAGGGAGCTTGAACAAGGCTATACACAGATAAAAAAATATGACTTTATTGTAATTTTTTAACAAAAATAATACTGGTTTCATCAGAGTTCACAAGTGATGATATTCCAGGCTAATTTTATTAAATATAAACTATATTACCACAGACAGACATCTGTTAATATTATTCCATACCTAGATTGGTGCTGCTTTACCTGTGGATGACCTAACCTATGAAGAGAAGACCTTGTCAACCATCTTGAGAGTATAAGTAGGTATGACAGTGAAACAGCTGTAAAATAACAGGGCAGAAAGAGTGATGGAAGAACGCAGTGAACGTGCATCCAAGAGAGTGCATGGCTAGGAACTCTGAGCACCTTCAGGGAGTTTATACTGGAGATGATGTGAACACTTTCTACCTGGGGTTGTACTCGGGATAACAGAAAAACATGTGGTTTACTTACAACCAACTTCCCAGGTGATGATTATGGTTTTAAAGTCAGAAACGTGGATATTTTAGAAAGATTTTGCGCTCAATTTGTTCTTGCAATGAACTTCTATACAGACATATTCTTGATGTTTTCCTTTCTAAATCTCTCAGCAATTGTTGACAACAAATGAATGTTCAAAGGCTGTTTTGACCTTTCTTTCTCATTGGACATTCCATCATTGTGTCAGCCAGACTTTCTCATGAAGGTCAGGACGTAATTATTGGCCAGAGTTTATCAGCTCTAATTCTATCCATCTCAAAACCCAGTTAACAGTTAATGTGTTTTTAAAAGGAACAAATGAGGTACAATCAGAAATCAAGCAGGAGCCTAAAGGTAGCCTGGTAACAACAAAGAAGTTGCCAGTCCTGGATGACCCTAAGAGCTGACTTGCCAATCTGTCCATATTGCCGTCATTGTTCACAGAAGGAAAGAGAAATACGTGTGTATACTTTGGAAAGCTTGAGCACAAATCTATAGCTGTTGTTTTCATTTATAAGCTAAATCAATGATGTATTTAATTATTAGTTAATGAGTATCAGATATTTAAATATTAAATGAGGCTTTGTGTCAAAATGTATCTTCAATGGCAAAGTAATTTTTTTTTAACTTGAATAAGTTAACAATGTAGTATTTTTCCTTTTGTTCATATATTGGCCAGGATTCTCTATAGGAACAGAACTTATAGAAAGAACATATATACATACATAATATATATATCATATATTTTTTATTTGATTTACTAAAATGGCTTATAGGTTGTGATCTAACAATGGCTGTCCATCAGTGGAAATTCCAAGAATTCAGTAGTTGCTCAGTTCATGAGGCTGGATAGCTCAGTTGGTCTTCAGTATATGATGGAATTCTGAAGATGTGGGTTCTAATGCAGTGAAGCTCTCATTAAAAGTGAGTGCTAACAAGCAGACAGAACAGCTTTATTCTTCCCTGTCCTTTACAGGCTGGCAGCAGAAAGTGTAGCCAAGATTAAAGGTGACTCTTCCCACCTCAAAAGATCTGAATTAAATCTTGATCTTTCCATTTAAAAGATCTGGATTAGAAGTGGGTCTTCCCACTTTAAAACATTTAAGTGAAGTCCTTCACAGTTGTACCAAGCCATTTGAGTGTTAGTTAATTCCAGGGTTAGTCAAGTTGATAGCCAAGAATATCTATCACAAGTTCAGGTCTTGTCAATTTGACACACAATTATATTCCATATGTCATGCTTAATTTCCAAATAAAAATAATAACCAGATCATAATTATACTTAATATGGTATAACCATATCTTGTACAACCACAAGCATCCCCTGGTGGAAACATGGTGGCACACAGTTTTAATACCATTATGGCACTGGACAAAGACAGACACATTCTGAGGCTGGCCAGCCAGTCAGCAGAGTAAATCAGTGAGTCCCACATCCCAATGAAATACTATCTCAAAAATCAAGATTTGGGGGGGGGCGCGGGGCAGATAGCTCATGAAGAATGACACCCAACATTGATCTTTGGCCCTGGCCTAAACACATTCAGTTTCACACATGCTTACAAATACTCATCCACTCACACATGCATGTTTACACACATACACAATGATGTGTGTATCTATATTTACACATGCACTCATGTATGCATACACAGAAGTGCACACACTTGTAGGCACAAAACTAGTGAATAAACATCCTTTATTCTATGTGTATATTTGTTTTGTGTAATATCTGTGCAAGTGATCCCACTCAGAACTTCTGTCTTTACATGAGTTATATATTGTGAATATCTTATTTAACAATACTTACAGACCATGCGTAATACACTATTCTAGGTATTTGGAAAACAGCAAGTCTGTGGAAAAAATGATTCATGTTTAACAATCATTAAATCCTGTAGAAACTTGAATGTTTAATATTTTAAGCTGCAAAAAAAAACAGGTAAAAATTATACTCTTTGAAGTTGAGGTTTGGATATTTCATTATAACCCTAAATAATTGATGTTATGTTAAGTTTATTTTGGTAATTTTCTAAAAATGAAAAATGACACCACCATTTGTGGGTCGGTAGCTGGTGGGAATTCTTTTCACAGCTGCCTGTGTCATTTGTCTTGATCAGGCACTAAATAAGCCTTCAGGTCTTTAAGATATTAACATCTCTGTGGCTTTTCTATTCTGGCCCCTGGACTTTGAAAAAACAGAGTTTAGTCTCTATTTCTTTTTCATCCATGTGGAAAATATACAGCAGAGTCTCTAAATCCTGTTTCAATTTAACTGCTTTTAAAAAATACCAGTTGTACAATTGTACAAAAGAGAGGTTATGTTATATGTGTGTATTACTGGAGATAATCAAAACGTGTGAAAGTTCTATAACTAGCAAATACCTTTAAATATACTGCTAACCACTCTGAGGCTCAAGTGTCACTCTCCTAAATACTAATGTAAATAAGAATGTAAGTATATACATATGTATACACACACATATATATACATATGCAATATCAGAAATGATATTTACTGGATAAGCAACTATCTTAAACATCCAAAAGTTAATGTGTATGGTTTGAAAAACTTAGTGAAGGATCAAAGCCCTCCCAGAATGCTGTGATAACAAGGTAGTAAGAAATCTGATTGTATGAAAAGTTGAATATTTATACAAAGAAGTCAAAACCCAGCTGGCTGTATGTAAACTGAAGAAAAGCCAACACACATCCTCAGCTGCTCTTTCTCTTGATCTGCTGTGATCATGCCATCATTTTCAAGGCCTAGATATTGCAAATGTTTTCTAAATCAGCACACGTTACCTAAAAAAAATATTTTTTGAGGTAGCTTGCAACTCAAGTTATCCCAAATAAAGTAAGAAAGTGTGTTTATTTTCCCTGTGACTTTTTTTGTCTTAAAAACTGCATTTTAAATTCAGTTCTTACAGACTATCTCTATCATTTAGAGGAAACATTTTTACATTGAATGAAAAAATCTGGACTACAGATTTATACATGTATAAATTTATGCAATTTTAATTTTTAGACATTCATATTAAGAGCCTTTTGTTGAAGATACAGCACATTTGGACACAGGCCTTGGAGAAATCTATCTGGAACTGACTTGGAAGCCTCCCTTGGACAACTAGCTCTCATAGTATACAAAGATGCTGTGCACACTGCCAAAAAAAAAAAAAAAAAAAAAAAAAAGTCATCAGTAGTGCTATCCAGCTGTAAAGTCTGTGAACCACAACAACAGCCAGCCTGTCAAAGATATAATAGTGGTACTTATATGTCTGGGTAACCAAGAGCTGTATACTTGGATTTAAGACCCACTTAATAGGAGGAAATTTGTGCCTAGTACTGTAAACTTATCCAACTACCCATGGCTGCTGAGGTCTCAGGATCTAGAGGAGAATGTACCATTATTCTAAACCAGTATATTTTCTGACTTCAGTCTAAATATGTATTCTAATCCCCACAGATGACTATAGCTCTCATCTCTCATCAAAATGTATGGAGAACCCCAGAAATCCAGGGGTCAAGATGCTGGTGACAACTGACAGCAGTTCAATTCTAGAGGACATATTTACAACATAACCCCTGGACTCAAGGCTCAGGGAACATTAGGGAAGAAAGTAGAAAGCATCATAAGAGCCAGAGGACAGACTTCTACTCCAAGATAGTGTTTTCTTTGACAGGGAGGGAGGCTGCAACCATAAAAATCCCAGTAATAGGGAAGGGAGACTGGCATGCCGACATAGATGAGGAAACTCTAACATGGTTTCACTCCCCGAGGAGTTATAGACAGTTAATAGTTACTAAGAGAAGATGAATCAGTCTTCTCCAAGGACAGCCCTCCTGATAGGTTATCCAGTCCCTAGTGGTCAGCCCTGAACACATAGGCATATGAACAATACATAACGGACAAGGCACGCATACACACCCACACCTCTCTCTCTTTCCCTGGTCCCTCCCTCCTTTCCTCCTTCCTTCTCTCTCTGTCTTCACCTCCCACCCCTCTCTCTCTCTTTCTGTGTGTGTGAGTATAATAAAAATAATTAAGTAACTCATGAATTTAACAGAAATGGAGGGAATAGAAGTCATTGGTTGGGGAAGAGAGATGAGTGGAAATGATGTAAATACCGCTCTCAGGTAAGAAATTCTAAAAGCAATAATTCCTTTTTTTAAAATCTCAAAGATAATCTCAAATAGAAGTTTTCTAATTCTTATGCTAAAGGATCACTTAGCTTTTAGTTCCTTTTCCCTAGACTAGACAGAAGCTGCAGCAGGCTGCAAAAAGTCTGAACAACCCACAGGTGTCCTTGAAGGACTCCCTGCCTTGAACTTCTCAAGAGAAAGTAATGCTCCTTTGTCAGACACAGGCTTCTGCAGTCTGGACTCAATAAACTCCAGGGCTGTTTTCTTTTTTCTCCGTTTCTTATTGTTGAGGATTTTATAGTTATAAAACTTTGTGCCTTCTGTACAAATGTCAGGAAGTCTAGAAAGTCAAGCAGGGTTTAATTACAGCTTGGATGGCATTCAGCAAGAATTTTGTTATCTACACTTCTACAATTATAATGTGCACTTAAACATACACACCAAGCTATTAACCAAAGTGAAATAGTCTACTTAACAATATGGTAAAAATGTATATTATTTCAGTTTAAGAAAAACTTAGGTTTCTTTTGTTTTGCATCCTTTTTTGTATTATTATGAAAAAAGTCATAGTTTTTTTTAAACCATGAATCCCCTTATTCAGGCTCCCTCCCCCCTCCTGCTCCTCCCAGTCACTCACTCTTCTCTCCATCAGTTTATCTCCGCCCCAGAAAGGGCAGGAGGTCTCAAGGTCCCAAAGTGGCTTACTTCAACATCCACTCCAGGCAGATCTGCTTTCCTCACCCCCACATCAAGACTGAGTCAGGTGTTTCTCTGGAGGGAGTGGGTCCAAGGTGCCAGTCCAAGGTGTTTCAGATTCCGAGCTGTTCAGTGGTTGTGGTTTGCAATTTACACATGCTTAGCTTTTTTTTCTTTTTTTTTTTTTAAAGTCCACCAATGAGTAAGTACATCCCCTGTTTATCTGCAAATTTTAAGATACATTTTTTTCTCACTACTGAGTAGTACTCCATTGTGTAGTTGTACCACAGTTTGTTAATCCATTCTTCAGTTGAGGGACATCTAGGTTGTTTCCAGGTTCTTGCTATTACAAAAAAAAAAAATGCTGCTATGAACATAGTTGAGCTAATGCCTTTGGAGTGGAAATGTGCATCTTTAGGGTATACACCCAGTAGTGATATTGCTGGGTCTTTGGGGAGATTGATTCCCAGTTTTCTGAGAAATCGCCATACTGCATTCCAAAGTGGCTGAACAAGCTTACACTCCCACCAACAATGGAGGAGTGTTCCCCTTGCTCCACAACCTCTCCAGTATAGGCTGTCATTTGTGTCTTTTACCTCAGCCAATCTGACAGGTGTCAGGTGGTATCTCAAAGTTGTTTTGATTTGCATTTCTCTGATGGCTAAAGATGTTGAGCATGTTTTCAAGTACCTTTCAGCCAGTTTTAAGTCTTCTGCTAAGAATTCCCTTTTTAGTTCTGAGCCCCATAATTTGATTGGGTTATTCAAACGTTTGGGCTCTAGTTTCTAGAGTTCTCTATATATTTTAGAGATCAGTCCTCTGTCACTTATAGGGCTGGTGAAAACCTTTTCCCATTAGGTAGGCTGTATTTTTGTATTATTGACTGTGTTCTTGGCTTTACAGAAGCTTCTTACTTTCAGGAGGACTCACTTCTTGATTGTTGTTCTTAATGTCTCTGCTATTGGTGTTATATTTAGGAAGTAGTCACCTATGCCAATGTGTTAGATTTTCCACTTTCTTTTCTATCAGGTTCAGTGTGGCTGGGTTTATGTTGAGGTCTTTGATCACTTGGATTTGAGTTTTTTGCAGGGTGATAGGCTTGGAGCTATTTGCATTTTTCTACACACTACCATCCAATTATGCCAACACGATTTGTTAAAGATACTATCTTTTTTCCACTGAGTATTTTGGGCCTCTTTGTCAAAGACCAGATGTTCATAAGTTTGGATTAATGTCAGGATCTTCACTATAATTCTATTGATCCACAAGTCTGTTTTTATGCCAGTACCAGGCTGTTTTTATTATTGTAGCTCTGTAGTATAACTTGAAGTCGGGGATGGTGATGCCTCCTGAGGTTCTTTTGTTGAGCAAAATTGTTTTGACAATCTTGGCTTTCCAATTATTCCAAATGAAATTCAGTATTGTTCTTACAAGGTTTGTAAAAAATTTTGTTGGGATTTTGCTGAGAAGTGCATTGAATCTGTAGATTTTTTTTTTTTTTTTTTTGTAGGATTACCAGTTTTAGTATGTTGATCCTACCCATCCAGAAACATGGGAGACCTTTCCATTTTCTGATATCCTCTTCAATTTCTTTCTTCAGTGATTTAAAGTTTCTGTCAAATAGATCTGTTATTTCTTTGGTTATAGTGACTCCAAGCTATTTAATGCTGTTTGCAGCTATTATAAATGGTGATGTTTCCCTTATTTCTTTTTCAGCCCTTTTATCTCTAGTGTATAGGAGGGCTACTGATTTCTTTGAGTTAATCTTGTATCCTGCTACACTGCTAAAGGTGTATATCAGCTGTAGAAGTTCCCTGGTAGAATTTTGTGGGTCACTTATATAAACAATCATATCATTCGCAAATAGAGATAGTTTCACTTCTTTTCCAATTTGTATCCCCTTAATCTCCTTTCATTCTCATAATGCTTTAGCTAAAACTTTAAAAACTATATTGAATAGATAAGGAGAGAGCGGACATCCTTGTCTAGTTCCTGTTTTAGTGGGATGGTTTTGAGTTTTTCTCCATTAAGTTTGATGTTGGCTGTCAGCTTCTTGTAAATTGCCTTTATTATATTTAGATATTTTGCCTGTATTCCTGATCTCTCCCAGATGTTTATCATAAAGGAGTGTTGGATTTTGTCAATGGCTTTTTCAGCGTCTAAGGATATGATCATATGTTTTTTTTCCTTCAGTTTGTTTATATGATGGATGACATTTACGTTTTTTTTTTTTTTTTCCCATATGTTGAACCTTCCTTGCATTTCTGGGATGAAGCCTATTTGGTCATGGTGGATGATATTTTTTATATGCTGTTGTATATGGTTTGCCAGAATTTTGTTGAGAATTTTAGCATCAATATTCATGAGGAAGATTGGTCTGTAATTTTTCTTTGTTGCATCTATGAGTGTCTTGGGTATTAGGGTAATTGTGACCTCATGAAAAGAATTTGGCAATATTCCTTCAATTTCTACTGTGTAAAACATTTTGAGGAGTATTGGTAATAGGTCATCTTTGAATATCTGGTAGAACTCTGCACTGAAACCGTCTGGACCTGGGTTTTTTTTTTTTTTTCTTGGGAGGCTTTTAGTGATAGCTTCCATTTCTTTTAGGGTTATAGGTCTGCTTATGTATTTAATCTGATTTCATTTAATTTTGGTAAATAGTACCTTGTAAAAAGCTGTCCATTTCTTCTAGGTTTTCCATTTTTGTGGAGTATAAATTTTCAAAGCATGACCTGATAATTCTCTGCATTTCCTGGGGGTCTGTTGTTATGTCCCCCTTTTCATTTCTGATTTTGTTGATTTGGATAATCTCTCTCTGCTTTTTGGGTAGTTTGAATAAGGGTTTATCTATTTTGTTTACTTTCTGAAAGGACCAACTCTTTGATTCATTGATTCTTTGTTATGTTCTTTTTGTTTCAATTGTATTGATTTCAGCTCTAAGTTTGGATATTTCCTGCTGTCTACTCCTTCTAGGTGAGTTTGCTTCTAATTGTTCTAAGGCTTTCAGCTGTGCTGATAGTTCTCTAGTGCGGGATTTCTCTAGGTTTTTCATTTAGGCATCTAGTGCTATGAATTTTCCTCTCAAGTCTGCCCTCATTGTGTCCCACAAGTTTGGGTATTTTGTGGATTCTTTTTTGTTAAATTCTAAGAAGTCTTTTATTTCTTTCTTAATTTTTTCTTTGACCCAGAGGTGATTCAATTGAGTGATGTTTAGCTTCCATGAGATGCTAGGCTTTCTGTGATTTTTGATGTTGTTGAACTGTAACTTTAGGCCATCATGGTCTGATATGATATAAGGGACTATTTCCATTTTTTTATATCTATTGATATTTGATTTATGACCAATTATATGGTCAATTTTAGAGAAAGTTCCATGAGGAGCTGAGAAATATGTATATTCCTTTGCCTTTGGGTGGAAGCTTCTGTAAATATCTATTAAATTCATTTGCATCATAACCTCTGTTAGACTCCTTATTTCTCTGTTGGTCTCTGTCTAGTTGACGTATCCAAGGGTGAAAGCAGGGTATTGAAGTCTTCCTCTATTAGTGTGTAAGAGTTGTTGTGGAATTTGAGCTTTAGTATTGTTTCTTTTTAGATAGGTGCCCTTATATTAGGGGCATAACTATTCAGGATTGAAATTTCATCTTGACCAATTTTTCCTGAGATGAATAAGTAATGTTCATCCTGGTCTCTTTTAATTGATTTTAGTTTGAAGTCTACTTTGTTCGATATTAGGATTGCAACCCAAGCTTGTTTCTTAGGGTCATTTGCTTGGAAAATCTTTTCCCAACCCTTTACTCTGAGCCTGTGTCTGTCTTTATAGTTGAGGTGTGTTTCTTGTATGCTGCAGAAGGATTGCTTCTGTTTTTCTATTCATCATGTTAGTGTGTGTCTTTTTATATGTGAATTGAGTCCAGTGATATTAAGGGATATTAGTAACCACTGACTGCAAATTCCTGTTATTTTTGGTGATGGGTTGTATGTAGTTCCTTTCTCTGGGTTTTTCTTCAGTGTGGTTATTGATTGTTGTCTCATGGGTGTATCTGGGATCCTTAGGTTAGAGTTTTCCCTCTAATGTTTTTTTGAAGGGCCGCATTTGTAGATAGTATTGTTTGAATCTAAGTTTGTCATGAAATATCTTGTGTACTCCATCTATAGTGATGATAATTTTGCTGGGTACAGAAGTCTAGGTTGACAGCCTTGCTATTTCAGTGTCTGTATAACTTCTGCCGAAGACCTTCTTGCTTCCATTGTTTCCGTATAATAGTCAGATGTTACTCTGATGGGTCTGCCTTTATAGGTAAGTTGGTCCTTTTCTTTTGCAGCTCTTAAAATTCTTTTTTTATTCTATATGTTTTGTGACTTGATTATTATGTGGCAAGCAGACATTTTTTTGGGGGGTCAAATCTATTTGGTGTTCTGTAAGATTCTTGTATCTTTATAGGCATCTCCTTTAAGTTGTGAATTTTTCTTCTGTGATTTTATTGAACATATTATCTGTGTCTTTGATCTGGGATTTTTCTCCTTCTTCTATTCCTATTATTTTCAGGTTAGGTCTTTTCATGGTGTCCCAAATTTCCTGAACGTTCTGTGCTATGGCTTTTTTTGGTTTTAGTGTTTTCTTTTACTGATGTATCTATTTCTGCTATTGAGTCTTCCACTCCAGAGATTCCATCTCTTAGATTCTGTTGGTTATGCTTGTGTCTGTAGTTCCAGTTCTTTTCTTCAGGATTTCTATTTCTACCTTTGTCTCATTTTGTGCTTTTTTTATTGCTTTTATTTCACTTTTATTTTCTGGACTGTTTCTTTCATTTTTTAGTTTTCCTTTTCTTGGTTTTCCTTCAAGGATTTGTTCATCTCTTCCAATTTTTGTTTGTATTTTCTTCTATTTCTTTAGGTGATTTTTTTTTATCTTCTTTGAAGGCTTCAATAATCTTCATAAAGATATATTTGCTGTTCTTTCCTTCTGATTACTCTTCATTGTACTGGCTAGGTCTTGTAGTTGCAGAACCATCAGTTTCTTCTGGTGTTGCCTTGTTGTTCTTTATATTGCTATATGTATTCTTACACTGGCATCTGCCCATGGCTTCAGTGATTTACAATTATTCACCTCCTAGTCAGTTGTGGCTTAGAGGGCTTGTGTGTCTCTTGTCTGCTCTGAGCAAAGGGTCTGTTTGATCTTTGACTCTGCTCTGGACAGGCAATTGTGTTTCCAAGGCCCCCAGTCCTTGTCTGGTGACTCAATTAGCCCTGGGGACGGGGCCCAGTCTAGTAGGGCCTATGGCCCTCTTTGACTCCACTCTAGATGGGGATGGAGTTTCAAAGCCCTCGGTCCTTGTCTGATGATGCAATTTGCCCTGGAGACGGGTCCAGCCATGCAGGGCCTAGAGTCTTCTGCTGGGATGAGTCTGAGATCAGACCCTTGGTTGTAAGCCAGATGTTGTAAAGTAATTCTTGAATTTGTGAAAAACTTAGGTTTCTTAGATGTTAAGCAAGTACTTTACCATTAAACTAGATGCACAGCTCCCTACCATCTGAATTTTAGGTGTACAGTTCTGTTGAAGTCATTTATTTGCATAATTCTGAGACAAATCTCCAGAGCATTTTCTTCTTGTAGAACTGAAGTTCTACCTATACATATATTAAGCAATTTTAATTTTTACCGCCCACTAGCCACTATTCTGTTTACTAAAACTGTCTACTTTAGGTGGCTTATCCTTTATATACCTCAGACCTTGTCATCTTGTGACAAGCTTATTTCATTAGCATGGAAAGGTTCATACTTGTCAGATCATGTGGCAGGATTGATTTCTTTTTAAAGCACAGTAGTATTTCATTGTGCATACATACCCATTTTATTGGTCTTTTCACCTACTGGTGGATATTTAGGTTGCTTCTATCTTTTAACTACTGTATGACATAATGGTACTGACTTCAGACATGTACAGAAATATGTTTGGATCCTGCTTGCAATGCTATGAGATAAAGTGTTGGCTGACAGATATTTTCTAGGACTACACAAACACATACTAGTCCACTTTCCTCAGTTATAGAGCCCACAACAGACTCAAGTACAAATACCACTGAATTTCTACTTGATGAATCAATGATTTTGGGGGGTTTATTTGCAGGAATACATGTAAGGAGTTGCTTGAAAGACAACTGCATCACTAAAACCCATACCAGCATGGGTGACCACTCATAACTGGAACCCTGAAGCATACTGCACAGCCTGCAGCCAGCTTAACATGCTGTCTATTCCAGATGCCTCAGTTGCACTAAGCCGCTTCCAGGAAGACCTGCTGGTTCCTACTGTTTGGCTGGCCTATGTATCTTGGCAGCTTTGCTCCTCTGAGAGTTTTTGCACCTTGTCTTGCTTGAGAGTGAATTTCAGCGATATTTACTGTTTTCCTCCAGGGAGAAAGGGGCCTAATGTGCCTTGTCGGTTTCAGGAACTTCCTAAAACTATTTGAGTTACTTTCTGTCTTAAGGTACTTTCCTGTAGGCACAGTGTTTTAACATCAAAGGAAACTGCCATGTAACTCATAACTTTACAGGAGAATTACTAAATGTGCTGGCTTAGTTTTTGGCAGCTTGACAACAAACTTAGACATATATGGAAAGAGAATATTAATTGGAAAAATGCCTCTATAACGTTGGCTTATAATAGGGCATTTTCATGATTAATGTGTAATTTTAAAGAGACTCACTCACTTTTGATGGTGTTACCCCTGGGCAAATGGTCCTGGCTGGCATAAGAAAGCAAGCTGAGCAAGCCACAAGAAACAAAGGTAGTAAGCATCATCTCTCCATGACTTATGCTGCAGTTCCTGCCTGTAGGTTCCTTCCTTGAGTTCCTATCCTGATTCCCAGATAAATGACTATAAGTTATAAGATGAAACAAATACTTTTCCCCTCTAGGTGCTTTTGGACATGGTGTTTGTTTTTTTAAAAATATTTATTTATTATGTGTAAAGTACACAGAATAGGACACTGGATTCCATTCTAGATGGTTGTGAGCCACCATGTAGTTGCTGGGAATTAAACTCAGTACCTCTGGAAGAATAGTCAGTGCTCTTAACCTCTGAGCCACCTCTCCAGCCCCTGGTCATGGTGTTTTATTACAGCAATAAAAACCCAAGCTAAAACATTCAACCATAATATAATACTATCTTTAACATGAAAAAGCAAACAAACACAATGCCATTTTCCATAGCATTCATACCATTGTATATCTTAACCAGTTATACAAAAATATTCTGGTTTCATTGGGCCTCAGCAACACTCAATTATTTTTGAAAGACTAATAGAAAGTAGTAATGGGAGCTGTCTCTGTCAAAAACCTGCATGGGGACCTGAATTAGTAGCCCTAGTTATACATAAAATCCCACAGAGCAGTACATCTGTACCCACAACACTTGGGGAGAGGGGCAGATAGGTGTGTACTAGAATCTCATTTTGCAGTTGAATTGTATGATTCTTTATGTATTCAGCACACTGAATCCTTATCAGATAGTTGATTTGCTAACATTTTCTCTCATTCTCTCAGTCACCATTTCACTCCGTTGACTGGGTACTTTGAAGATCTTTTTTGATATGTAATCTGTTGCAAACTTCATATTAAGTGTGTTAAACATTGAGCTGATTACCATCCCATACTACTCTGACGTTCCTTTTTACCTACTTCTGTTTGGTTTTGGCTCACCTTGATAATGTCACATCTACTTTTATTTTACACACATACATGGTTGCACATATGTGTGGGTATACACACACACACACACACACACACACCATCACACACTCACATTTTATGTGAATGTGTAAATTCCTCCTGAAATTTTTCAAAAAATTTAAAGACATTTGGTATTATTCTCTAAATGCTGGTAGAATTTTCTAGTGAGGTTATCTATTGCTTGTTGAGATTTTCTACTTTCTATAATTCATTCTTTGTAGGGTATATATATATCTATGTTGTTTAGGCACAGTTCGGTGGCAATTATGTATAATATTCATAGTTCTTTCTGCATTTTGTAATTAGTATTTTTTAAAAATTTCTATTGTGTTAGCCCTATCTTATTTTGCTATTTTTGAACATGTACTGTGTTCATTTATGTTTTCTTTCTTAACATTTTTTACTTGTGTAATACTTGCTTTATGTATTATTGTTTTCTTCTGTCAGCACCATTAATCACAAAAATAATTATTGAATTATTGAATCTATCAGGGATATCTAAAGTCAAATAATTAGAAGTGTGGGGGGGTGGGGGTGGAGAGATGACTCATCAGTTAAGAGCACTGACTGCACTTCAGAGGACCCAGGTTCAATTCCAAGCACCCACATGGCAGCTCACAACTGTCTGTAACTACAAGATCTGACAGACATGTAGGCAAAATATCAATGCACATAAATAAATGTTATTTAAAAAAGTGCAGATATTTGTGGAGGCCAGCGGTATATGCCGAGGGCTGTTCTCCATTGTTCTCAATCTTCTTTTTGTTCAAGAAAGGGTATTAATAGAAGCCTGTAGTTCCTCTATTTGCCTCAACTGACTGGCCAGTAAGTTCCAGGAATTCTAGCTGTCTTCACCTCCAACGAAACACTAGGATTACAAATACATGCCACCATAACCAACTTGTTATGTGGGAGCTGAGGAGCTCAGATTTATCCATGGAGCCTGTACTTGGGTCTGATTGTTCAAACCATTCTAGAACTGGATATTTCATATGTATATCACCCCTTGAACACCCTTTCACTAGTTTATAGAGCCCTCAACTCAAGTACACCAAGGTGGACTCACATGAGGTAATTCAAGTCTTCAGTGTTCATGTCTTCAACACTATATTTTTAGCTTTCTAGATAGGGAATAATTTTACCAGGAACACTAACTATGTTAGTCTGAAGGTTTTTTCCTTTGTAACTTTTTTTTAAGATAACTTTTTTTAGATAACTTTTTTTTTTAGATAACTTTGTAACTTTTTTTTTTAGATAATAATTACATCATTTTACTCTTCCTTTGCTGCCTCCAAACCCTCCCATAAACACATCTCAATTCTCTTTCAAATACGGTGCCTCTTTTTGATTAATTGTTGTCAAAAGCATATATGTATTTATTCCTAAATATACAAGTACAATCTGCTCAGTTGTTCATAAATGTTGTCACAGAGTGGTAAGATACAAATTTTGTTTGATTGCTAGATTTGGCCATAGGTGGGACAATTTTAGCTGAAGGTTTTCATCTGTCTTTAGCTCTAGTACACATCTTTTTTTAATTACTTATTTGCATACTGTTAGTACATTTTTGTCTCTTTCCTTCTCTTAGAGGTTTTTATTAGTTGGATGTTGGCCTGCTTAGTTTGTCTTCTTTCTTATTATCGTTTTTATTTGCACTTTTATCTTTTGGTGGATTTATCTTATTTTCTGGACTCTGTTCTTGGTTTTTAAATTTGGCAGTCATAACAAATCTTGGTTGTTCATTGTTCTGTTTGTTTGGTTAGATGTGATTTTCCTTAGATCTTATTTTCAGGATACTTTTAAGAATGTTTAAAATGTTTATTTTTATTTCCTCAACTAGCTTAACTTTCTATAAGGTGACTTTTCCGTTTTCAAAGTTTTGGTGTTTTCCTTTTGATTTCACCCATTTTCCTCATATGCAAATGCCTTCTGTCTCTTATTAAGAGAAAAGGCTGGAAGAAATGAACATATACTTCTGCTTTTTTGTGATAATAGGACAGTTCTTCAAAGTTTCTCCTGTACCTATTGGAATATCTTCCTGGGATGGTTCAGACAACACTGACAGGTAAGTTCCTTAGGTCACTAATGGCAGCTGCCCATTAAGTTAAAGTTTGCAAACAATTTAGAGATGATGGTTTTTCTCTTGTACCTTTTAGAAGTTTGACTTTTCTGAATTTGCTTGGTTTCTTTAGAAGGATTTCTCAGATGTCTTCCCTGGGACACCATACTGCCTTTCTGTGCCTTGTACATACGTAGGGAAGAGATTCTGGCCCCAAGTTTGTCATATTTACCTTCAAGGAATCTGTTTTAGATTCATATTTTACCTTTCTCCCTAACTTCTGCCCAATGCTTTTGTAGCAGGAATTCTCTGTGCTATCACAGGCAGGCCCACCACCTCCTTTCTACACAGATCTCTAGGGACAGCTGTTAGTTCCTCACTCTTTCCAAATCAAATGCTTTTTCTACACTTATAGTCCAGGAATTAATTAGAAATATAACCTTCAGAAATGCATGGGCCTTGCCTTGTCTATTGCACCGCCAACTTTCCTTTGTGTTCTTAGTCCCTGTCCTGACACTCATTGCTTTCAGTCAAGGGGAACTGACCCCAGTCAATGATATTTTGCTACCAGGTGCCTGCAAGCCTTCATCCAGGTTCAACCATTAGAAAGCACCAGAAAGGCCAGGCAGTGGTGGCACACACCTTTAATCCCAGCACTCCAGAGGCAGAGGTAGGCAGATCTCTGTGAGTTTGAGGCCAGTCTTGTATATAGAAGGAGTTCCAGGACAGCCTCCAAAGTCACACAGAGAGAAACCCTGTCCCAAAAGAAACAAACAAAACCCCCCAAACAACAACAACAACAAACCACCAGAAAAATATTGGGAAGAGAAGGTAAGTGTGTCGCCATTTGAGGACACCTTGGACAGTCTCTCTAATCACCACTACTTTTTAAAATTTCATTTATCTCAATATTCTTCATAGCCTTTAATTTGTAATTCCAATTCTGGCCTGGTAGCCCTTACTTCTGAGATCTCTTGATAATATCTTGTCCCTGGACCCTTCCAGCCACAGTGTTGATAATAGCATCAAACGTTTATTTTTATGACTTTTCACATCCCCTCATACTTAAATAAGTGGAGGCGTATGTTGAATTTTTTTCTGAAAAACTATTTGAATTTATTCTTTTCTTACCATATTATTAAATACATAGATAAAAGGGGTATTCTATATACCTATACTTTTAGTTTAGTGGATTTTGGAAGAAATGAGAGGGCAGTCTGTCATTGTGAATTGAAAAATGTATATGTTTTGAAGATTTTGGTGTATGTTGCCAGAATCTTTGTGTCACATTTTATTTTCACAAAGAGCAGATGGTGTTCCCACCCAGGCATCTGCACACCATTGGTTTGATGCCGCTGTTATCAATGTATCTATTTTTATATGGGAATCTGATTTTTAGAAAAAATACAAGTTCTCTTGGCTCAGAGTATGATACTTTTGCTTTCAATGGCTGTAAATGATCTTTGAAGACCGAAAACCAATAGCACTTTCCTAAGTTTGGGTTCAAAATGGCCGGTAAGTTATTCAGGAGCTCAGATTCTCAGAAGCACAAGATACAAAAAGCAGCTTTGTGGGAGGCTGTTCTGTTGTTTAATGAGGAAAGATTTTTCTGGATCTCTAGAAAAGTAATATTCTTCCCAGAAAAGAAAGTTGTTACTGAGATCCAAATATTTGGAGCATTACTCAGAAAAGAGTATGTCTCACAGAAGACTGAGTCACAATTAACTACCTCCATTCTCAAGATTAGTACCCAATCAGAAAAAGTTGTCTTTTTATAAATTTTTATATTTAAAACTAAAAACAGTAAATGTACAGGATATAATAGATATCTAAAAAGTGATATATTGTCTTCTCTTCATTATATGGAACAAAGTTGTAACTGTATTCATTATGGAAATCACATAGATTTGTCAGTTTAAAGTCTTAATTGACAATGTTTCATGCCTTTTATGGTAGCTTTGAAATTTTTCTCTCAGTCTTCATGACTTCATCAATTAACAGTGGTCATCAACACACTCCAGATGTCCTCTCTAAGGCCTAGCCTTTTCTGCCTGCACAGAGAGTGGCTTTTCCATCACTACATCATTTTTCTCTGATGTACATTGATTACATTACTTAACATAATTCTTATCTCCAAAGAAGTATCCATCCAGCACCAAATGGAGTATCTGAGTGGAAAAGTTAGCATCTTTAGGGAATCAATATAGCTAGGTCTTATGTTCAAAAATCCCCAAATTGGACTACATGATCTACACAGTTATTTTATTTTATATATTCACAGCTTAATTTTAAAAAGTTAAAATGTCCCTTTCTCTTTCTTTTTGTTCCAATCTTTCATTCCTTGCTTTCTCCCATTATTCAAGGTTACTAAAAAAGATTGAAGAGCCTCAGATCTCTTTCAATATCTGAGAAAGTTTAGCTTTTTTTTTTTTAATCATCAATGAATTTCTTCACAGATCTCACATCCCCCTGGTCTATGAACAGGTTACTGTGGAAGGGAAAGGCACTTTTAGTTTTATGGAGTGACTAATTAATGTTCTGACTAAACTCAAATGTTTTGGTGACTTGTTGGGGTGGAGCCCAATAATTTTGTCAAGTTGGGATCAAGGGCAGTGATCCCAGTTCCAGCTGGTATTTGATAGTCAGCCTCAAATCACAGTGGAAGGGAGATAGAGGCAGTTGAACATACAGATAGCTGAGTAGAGTCATCTCTAGAAGTGGTTTGCACAGCTTCAGGAAAAGAAATGTGAAGAAGTTATTGACACTTTTGCAATTTGTATAATGAATATCTTATTGAAGACTATTTCTAATGAGAAATGAAATTAAAAGTCAAAAATAATGACAAAGTTAGGCCAACTGATTTATGAAAAAAAGGCCCTTGGAGTTTCCCTTATTTTATTTGCCACATTTCTGCACACATCATTTTTATCTTACTAGCTATTACTGATTTCCTTAATCCCTTTGGAATCAAAGTAGAATTCTCAAAGGTTTTAGAAAATAACATTTTTCACAGTCACAAGGACTATAATAAAATCCTCTAACTATATGCTTCATTTTATGTGTGTAGAAATTTAAATTGAATCTTCTTGATCCCTTAGTAAAGATGAGATCTGAGAATCTTTTAGCATGACTAAAACTTTCCCTGTATGCTGTGGTGTTAGTTGTGGTAAGCTAGTTACCCTTACAGTGTCCTTGAATATCATGTATAAAATGGCCAGCAAGAGCAAACTAACTGTAATACAATGAACTGAAATGATGGCCACCTCGGCTTTCCATTTGGTTCAAACATACAACCAAATGAAGCAATGCAAGAGACCATTTCTAAAGGTTGATTTCATTTTATTTATATGCATGGTTTTCTCTTACATACACACTGTGCCTACAGAGGCTCAAAAAGGGCACTGGATCTCTTAAGACTGGTATGGTTTTTCGATATCAATAGAATGTTTGAATTGAACTTGGGTCCTCTGGAAGAGCAGCTATTGCTCTTAACTAATGAGTCATTAGTCCAGCCCCTCATACCAGAGACCATTTTTACCTTGCCACTATTTTAGTATAAAGAGTTTTTATTTTGAGGCCAATGTTGACATTTGTCTATTAGTCTTTTTTCAGCTACAACAGAATATATCCCAAGATGCTCAGAAACTGGACATCATCATACTTCTTTGTATATTTCCAATGTATAAGTTTGGGACAGTACTCAGGAAGATAAGGAAAAGTGAGGTGCTAACAATGTCTAACCTAATAAACTGAACATAGCTATAAGCTGTTGTAGAAGGTTTCCAGGCCTATTTGGGCCAGAGGTTTGGACCTGGCCCACGGTGGCTTTTTCCCCCAAAGAAATGAATCAAACACTTATATTAATTTCATACTGTTTGGCCCATGTCTCAAGCACATTACTAGCTAGCTCTTTCATCTTAATTCAACCCATTTCTAGTATTCAATTTGCCATATGTCCCGGCCCGTGGCTCACCTGGATTCCTTACATGATTCTTCCTCGGGGGTCGCATGATGACTGGCTAACTTCACCCTCCTTCTACCTGCCTGTCCTCTGATTCTCCACCTACTTCTACGGTGCTCTACATAGGCTAAACCAGTTACTTTATTTACATCATTCAGAGAATATTTCCACCACAATAAGCAAATATGCTTTAATCATGTTTTTCATAAATGCCACAATAGTAGAATACTTTTCTATGACAAGTGTTTATTTTGCATTTTGAATGTGACATGGAAATTTCTGTCATGGTATTTCTTAGTAGAGTCTTCTTTTTCTTACTGTTCTTTCTAACTCATAAGTCTACTATTTTAAGTCAATTCAGGTTTTTTTTTTTTTTTTCCATCATGGTGACAGAGTGAATAGACAGCAGTGCCATTTATTTGTTTACCAGGATCAAATTTTACTATATAGGCAGTCTCAGCTCAAGTAGATAAAAGAGTGTTGTTTCTACATTTCAAGTAATATTAAAAAACAAAATGTATTTGGTGTGTAACAAGTAGTACCCTTATCTTATTAAAAACCATCTATCTGGAATATAAAGATGTTTTCCAAGTTTTTAAATATATATATATTCAGTTAAAGAAATAAGAATGATTAATAATTTAGGTGGTAATAAGGCACAACCACAAAGAAAAATGGTGCTGCTATTTTTATTAACATTTTGGGGTACATTGTAAATCATTATGAGTAAGAAAAGTGGGTGGTCTTGAATATAGGTGGGGCCTGCTGTCTGGCAGTCGCTTGACATTGGCAGTACATGGTCAAGGTTGACTTGAGAGGTCTCAGGGAAATGTCTTCTGAGAAGAGCTTATTTTTATTATTATTCACTCCACAGCCACTGCCTCTGTGCAGCACCAGCCCCTGTCTGGTATGTAGATGGCAAATGTGGATAATCAGAATTTGTTTACAGGAAAGCTGGCTTCCAAAAACAGGTCAAGACGCTAGTTTCAGAATTGAGAGTTACGCAAAGAGATCTAGAACTGGAACATCAGTTAGCAACTTTAGCCCATTTTATGCTGTCTCTAATATGCTGTATTGGGAAAAAGGAGTACTATGAGGATTATCCATCAGTTGTAGTAGGCATTGCTGCTATTTGCAGTCTTTGGAGGGAAATATTTCCAGTTAGCTGTAAGAAACACTCACTCCTCTTGTTCCAGAGGTCAGTATGAGTGAGGTAGGTGTGGGATTCATTCTTTTTGGCAATATCATCATGGAGAGAAAGCGAGAGCCAGGATTATCTCACAGAGAGAAAGGAACAGCAAGTTTTACACCCACTGGCTTTTAAAACGATAGCAGTGACGTCTGACTTGAATTGAGTAAGGCACTTGAGATGACCCTGCCTGCGTTCCAAGATTAATCTTTACCCTCATACAGGAGTAGTCCCTGAGACGCCATGACATAAAGGAAAAACAATAAAGCACAAAGGCTGCTCCCCCAGGGAGAAAGCACGTAGAAGGCAGCAGCATTTCCCCATTTTTCTGCCATGGTGAGCACTACCAGTGTTCAAAAGAGAAACTATTACTGCCAGACTACAGGTCTTGTCTGGGATGATAGGTTTCATTTTCAAGTCATGCTGATGTTTTCAGTGTGGACTAAAACTGGCTTTTGTATAGTCTACAGGAATAACAAATAAATTTGTTTCTTGAGCATGTTACATCATTTTACAGAATTTTATTAGTGCATGAAAAGCTTTAAAAACTCAGTGTAATGGATTCAGGATGGCTCCCAGTTGATAGAGAGTTTACCTAACATACATGCAGCCCTCCTGGCAACCACCAGTACCAAAGATACCCAGGCATGATAATGCCCAGGAAGGTGGATGCAGGAGGATCAGAAATACAACCTCATCTTCAACTACCAATAGATTCCAGGCCAGCACAGGCAAGAGAAGAACCCGCGACCCCCACCCCTCAAACACACACCCAGGGATGCTGAGATGACACACTAGCAAAGCTCTTGCAATGAAGCATGGCGATCTGAACTAGATCCCCAGAACACAAGTGGCAGGAACCACTGTCATAAGTTGTTCTCTGTCCTCCCTACATGTGTGTTATGGCACCCCCCCAAGTAAATAAAATATAAGAAAAAGAAATATAAATCAATACAACACTTTGCTTGGAATTTAAGTTTTCTGCTGGTACCTTCATGGAGGATTTCTGCAAATAGCGATACTCACTCAATTGTTTTTGACTATGAAGATATATCATGCTAGAAATGGTCCCTTTAGTATTTATAGATGAATAAGACATAAGGGCTAAGCACTGCTATTACTTCAGTCCAGTGAACACAACTGTGCTTTCCCATCACCTCATCTATAGACATGTTAAAAACAGTAATGTATGCTCATGACATATTATTTATTTAGTCTTTCTAGACTGAATGTGCATGTGGATTTACAGACCCCTCACAATAAATTCTGCTACCCTCAGGGGTCCAAGACCTACTGCTTGAGAACGATGGAACAGGACAGGCTTATGATTGATGACAATGAGGAGGGCCTGGGGCACATCTGCTAGTCTTCCGTGGCTTTCATCCTCCAGCCCTCACACAGCCTCCTTGAAATGCCGCACTCTGCTGTGTTTACTGGAAATGTTTCTGTGTAAACTTCAACGAGTTCGTTATGACTTTCTACAGCAGAAACATTTTTCATACAAAAAATACAGTGCACCTTGGATTGAGATTTATTTTCAAGAAAAAATTATGATTCAGGATCTCTCAGGTCTTTAATGTGCATGATAGTACTTTAAGTGGGAGGTGAGTATATGCTTGCTTATTACATGATTCACTATACTTTCATATAAAAATACTAATAAATTTAGGCAAACTATTACCCACAACTCTGTTCTGTTTTCCTTTACATTGTGGTTGCAATACAGGAACAATACCTACCAACAAAGACACTAAGGCCACCCAATACACAGCCAAGTAGCCCTGCGAACTCCCATTCTAGTACCTTCTGGAATATTTTTATTTCTCTCAGTAGATTTTTTGTTAAAGCTTGTGATTCAAAATGTGACTGCATACATTTACTCATTTGTGTTTCCTTCCTTCTCCATTGTTATCGGCTGCTTTTTGTTCATCCTAGGGAGAGTTTTAAAAACTCATGTATAGACCTGTTTATATGGCTCTCCCTTTCTGTGTATCAGCAGTATCCGCTCCCCCCTTTAAATGATGGAACAACTTTGTAATGAGTTTGCTAACTTTGGTTCTTACACATGCTTATATCACAACCAGTATCAATTAATTCCACTTTGCTTTCTGGCTCCACTCCGCCACTGAAAATCTTGCTGTAAACCTGTCTTGTAGATGTGGATCTGGATGGAGCATTAGCTTCTCCTTCACTGACTCTTACATGGGATGCTAATTAATTTACTCAGGAAGGTTTGGAGCACAGAAAAAGGAAGGCTTGAGTTCATGAGTCTGAGATACTTAGAGAAGTAGATGTGGGGCTGTAATAGGGTTAGTGTGATAGTTGACAAAGCACAGATCTGAGAGTGTTACTTAAGAGAAATACTTACTTAGGAATGGAAAAGTCAAGGGAAACATCCTGGTGATCATGACATTTCATCAGAGATACTTGTCCGATGAACGGGAGTCAGCCAGAGAGCAGCACAGTACAGGAGGCGCTGTGCTGTAAAAAGCTGGGAAAGGAGTTGATACAGAGGGCTCAGTGTCAGAAAGAAATGCAGAACAGAGAGAGAGAGAGAGAGAGAGAGAGAGAGAGAGAGAGAGAGAGAGAGAGAGAGAGAGAGAGAGAGAGGTCAGGGGTATTGGGGAGGGAGACAGAGACAGAGGCAGAGGCAGAGGCAGAGACTGGAGAGAGCTAACAGTGGAGAGGGCATTGTGGATTCTGTCTTAGGTTTTTGGTACTTTCCAAAAGCAAACACACTCAGAGAGGCAGCTCTCTAGAGACAGGCAGCAGGCTAAAGGAACCAAAAGGATTGTGTGTTCCCAGTAGCTTTATTGGAGAACATGTCTGAGTAACCCACAATACAAAAGAAGAATGAGGATGCTGTGGCTCTGGGGAAACTTTTTCCTCCCTGGGTGTGGGGGGAGCTTCTGAGAATAGATAGAAACCACAGCTCTGGATTCATTGTATTGAGATATCAAAGATTCTGTGAAAAATCACACTTCTAGAGTTAAAGGTATTTCTTCAGTGGCAGAGAACTTGCCTACATACATAAGGTCTTGGATTTGAACCAGGGCCCTGTCAAAATAATAAGAAGATATAAAACACAAATTTATTAAATAAGTAAATAATAATAGAAAAAAAATCACACATACAGTACTCAAAGCCATGCCACTTTGTGTGTTTTCATTACATGTTTACAGTGACGCTGGTCACCAGAAGGGCCAGTAAAAGAAGCTTTGGAACAGTTTCATATAAAACTTAGGGGCTTTCACTTGCTCAGGATCCTGCCAAGTGTCATATAGCAGGACTAGGTTTGGGATCTGTGAGTCACAAAGCTATAGAGTACACTCATATAAAATATTAGGGATGAAACCCAATAGCTTCTTGACCTCTGTTGGTCTGTTCCTTGTAGCACAAGTCACGTGTTTTGCAAGGTCACTGCTTTGGGGACAAAATGGAGCAATAGGGTCCCAAGAAGGAGGAACTGTATCGAAGTCACTTTCAAGAAGTTTTGTACATTGCTACACACTTAACCACTATCAGTGACATTTCTGCCATTCCTCAGGGAAAAGCTTCACAGTGCTCTTAAAGAAAAAACTTGAAAACAATTCCAAATATTGGAATTGTTCCAAATATTCCAAATATTCCAAGGTAAATGTGGACTATTTTTTTTTCTGTTCTTAAGATGAACTTTCAATTCAGATCCCCTTTCTCCATCAATTTATTAACCTATACATCTCTGTCCATGCCAACATAGTCAGGAACAAAATCTGCCTTATCAAAAGGCTGTTAACGCACAATTAAGAAATGAATTTTACTTTAGGATTTCAAAACTAATTTCTAGAAATTTTGCATTTAGTGTATCTTGAGGTTTCCCCGTGTTTCCTGAAAATGAGTAAATTTCCTCCAGCTTATGAAATCTTATAGCAGCTACAAGGATCAGAAATTATCTATGGTGAAATTTCTGTGTCTTATAGGAGGGCAGCCAACTCCCTTCTCTGTGTTAGTCATGGTTAGTCACAGCAGGGAGGGACTTAACTGCTTACAAAAAGGGATTGTTCTATTACCCTCAGGGATGTGGTTAGTCACTAGCACCAGGTTTTGCTGCCTGGGGCATTACATTGCATCCATCCTTCCCCAAGGACAGTTTTATACTCAGATGAAAGTGACAGCAGATCAAACTACAACACTCCCCCAATTTCCCAGAGATCTCCGAACACAGGCACAAGGAAAATCACTGTTCCTATTATCTCTCTCCATCCTTGGAACCACCTGGAATTATTGGCTACATTTTAGAGGTGACAAAGCTGGAGATATTTTCCAAGGGTCAACCAGAATTGGATTTTGAACCACACTTGGCTCTTGAGTCTGTTCTCATAATTATCACCCTGATGCCTTCCAAATTCTGTCCCCAAAGAGAGAAGAATTGGAGCATCCTACTCCAGCCATAGCATCTCCTCTGCTCTGTTTCCATATCCAGTTTCCATGAGGAGCTTACTATCAGGACCCAAGAGACATGTCTTTAAACTCTGTGCTGCATCAAGAAAGTCCTGTGTGCCTCACTATAGCATGTGGACACAAATATAGAAATGTCTGAGTTGCTTGTGTGTCTTGGACTGTTTGAGGGGCCTCTGGCATTGGGACCAGAATCTTTCCCTGGTGCATGAGCTGGCTTTTTGGAGACCATTCTGTATGGTGGGATGCTCAGCCTTGAAGCAGCAGGGAGGGGCTTAGTCCTGCCTCAACTTAATGTATCAGGCTTTGTTGACTCTCTATGGGAGGTCTTACCCTTTTGGAGGAGTGGATGAGGAAGTGGACTAGAGGGAGGAAGCCAGGTGGGGGTGGGGGTGGGATGGGAGGAAGGATGGGAGGGGAAACTATGGTTGTTCATTTTAGAATCTCCAGATTGTCACCTCCATAATAATCTAGCTGGATTATTATGTCAATGACTTTGGGTTAGATCAACTCAGACCTGCCAGAGTGTTCAAAAGAGAAGACAGTACACCAGCTTATTACCAATGACCTCAAAAGCATCATAAAAAAGAAGTTATCATTTGCCTTGTTATTCAGAGGTATTCAAGAATAAGAGATGATGGCAGAGGTACGTAACAAAGGTCCAGAAAGCAAACTTTAGGAAAAGCAAAGTTATTTTCTTACCCTGTAGTCTGAGGACACCTGAGCTGGGAGGGCAGGTATGTCAGTGCATGTGTTGTGAGGTACATATGTGCTGCTCGTGTAACATGCCCCCTGTTTCCAGTATCTCTCCAAAAGTCTGACTACAGTCAGTTTCTCAGTTGGTGGTACCTTTTTTTGTATTATTGCTAACCTTTTGGGTTTTCACTCAGTCACCATTACAGTATAAATATAATGAACATCATGGAATGGCCAGTGGACTTAGCAATACAGAGTTTACTGGGGAATAGAAGAGAACTTAAGGGCAGCCTCATCTCAGCTGGGCCAAGAAGAATCCTGAGTCATTTGGGGCCTGAAACTTTTGTTTGGGTGCAACTATTCAGGATCATGTCATCGAAGACAGTAGAGAGGTGACTCTAGAGAGGGTCAGAGTCCTAAGACCCCGCCAGATGCTGTGTCTGAAATGAAAAACAATGACCATGATGGATTTGTAGACAGAAGAACACAACATTCACACAGGCTGAAGAGTGAGGTTTTGAAGTTTTAAATGTAATGATTTCAGCTGGGGCTTGTACATAAAATGCACACACAGACATGTAAAACTAAAACAATGTCAGGGTTAAAAGTGATGCTGACCTTTTCCTCAGTGCTCCATGTTCACTTTTGTATGGTGTAAATGACATATTCTAGAACATTTCATTGAGATAAATGAACCATATCACAGGCTTTTTTATATGTTAATCTTCTGTATAGTTATAATGAAACACATTTAAACAAAATATTCACTGAGTATCCATTACACATTGCTCTAGGCAGAGGCTATAGGGGAGAACAAATCCGAATAAACCCCTGTTCCTACTATGTTTGTAGTGTGGTAGAAAAGGGTAGTTAGAATCAAATCAACACATCATTTGTAATGCCAGGTTCTGATACAGGGCATGAAAAAATAACTACCCAGGGCAACAAGAATAGCATTATAATAGGCAGAGAGAAAGAGACATTCTACAGAGGGGGTGAGGGAGTGCCTCAGATGACATGAGCTTTGATATCGAACAGAAACAAAAAAAATTAGAAAACTAGGTATTATTTAAGAGAAGCATTGCTGAATTCCTACTAGATAGTACCATGCACAGACAGTGATTGCTCATGTGCTCAGTGCAGAAAATGGGCACAGAAGACCAGGTGGACAAGTGACATGGAGATGAAGTCAGTGAGGTGGTACAGACTAGTTACTACCAGATCTTTGTAAGTTATGACAGGGACTCTGACTTGAATTTGAAGGCTAGAGGAGTTATGTGGAGTCTTGAGAGAAAGGGTGCCATATGATATCATTTCAGTTCCTTGTTACTGTGTGTTGAGGTCCAGAAAGAGTGGCTGGAGGTTCCTGCACTCATTCAAGTGAAAGGCATGCTGACTTCACGTAGCTATGACATTAGTAAAAATTAAATATCTTGTATGCATTTCTCTGTAAATTGGGTGTAGATCATAGGAAAAATAATCAGTCAAAGAAGACAGGAGAAATGAATTGTTTATAAAATAGAAAAGACTGGTTTAAAACAATGTTTCAAAGTATTTTCACCCATGAGACAGAACATTGTTGATTAGCTCTGACTAGCCTCAAACTTGCAACAATCCTGATGTTTCCTTTCAAATGCTGAGATTACAGGGCTGTGCCATCACATCCATGTTTTGGTTTAGTCTTTTAAGGGTGTGGAGTTCTTACAGGAACTCTATCCTCCGTACCTGAGATATCTACACCAATTATCTCTCTGAAGAGCAAGCATACTGTCACTGGGGTGGGTAGAGCCTTCAACACATATATTTTAGGTGGAAAACAATTTAGTCCACAACAAAGGTCAATGTACAAAAGAAGAGATTGTGTCCATCTGCAGAGCCTTTCACAAGTATTACCAAACTTCGAAGGGTATGAAAAGCACCAAAGTGGGGTATTGTGAGAAAGTGAGAAGAATACTAAGGCTACGTTCATAGATGTGAGGCATTTCAATTGTCACTGTTGTAGTATAACTCAGATGAGACTTAGGAGTGGCCACTGATTCTAGTAATGTGAATTTCATGGTGACATGAAAGACTCCTTTGGTGCCATGGTAGAAATGGCCCCATTGCAGTGGATTCCAAGAAATCATGGGACAAAAGCCTCTGACACAGTTTGTTCGAGACCGTGGTCTGGAAATTCAGCAATATTCTATATCCCAAGTTACTTATTAAAGATGGAGAACAATTACTTCTGTATTTAAGTCAACCTAGTAAGAGTCAGTGCAGTGGTAAGAAGAGCCAGAGCGTATATTGTGTACTTCTCTCAAGGTATTGTTTGAAGATACATTTCAGTTGGTTAATAGAAAGGAAAATTGGAGGGGGAGGAAAAAAGATGAAATGTAAGTCTGCATCACTTTCTGGTGCCCTCACTACAAAAATGGAGAACAACTGTATAGTTATGAGACCTAAACAGGACTCTAGCAATTGTTGTCACAGAGCCTAATGCTGAAGCTCCCAGAAAGTCCATCTCAATGACCTTTATGTTAGTTAAGAAAAACTACTCAGTTTTATCTGTTCAGATTTTTGGTTTTGCTTTGCACAAGTAAGTGCATTTCAGAATTATACAGCATGACTAGAAGACAGAGGTGTTTTTTTCCTCAGATGGGCACTCTAGTTTGAGTATCATGGCACAAAGCTGAGCTGTATCTGGAAACACAAAATCCAGACACTGAGAGCTTTGTTCATTGCTTCAGGTAGGAACCAATCACATAAAAGGTTAGGTTATCACCCTTCTGAGACAGAAGACATCATGATTTCCCATGACCCAGAGTGGAAAATCATCCCAGTGTTCCTGGACCCGTGGAGGGTACATAACATACAATGGAACCATAAAACATTTTATCTTAATTTTTCCTCTTGCAAGTTTCCTTTATTTTCACAGAAAGTAGTGTCTAATGGCCTAAATGAAGCATGCCTACACTGAATTTCCAGATTCTGGGACACTCACTTTATTTGGCCACTCAAAACCACAGTGAGCTTCCAGCAGCTACTCAGAAGGAGCCCTAGTGCAGGCAAGGTCCCAGATGAGTCTGCAGCAGGGTCTGAAACCATCTACTTGAATGGGGAGTTCTATTGCCTTTTGAGCAGAGTGGTTGTGTGAAACAAATTTACTGTACAGTGAATTAAATTTCCTGAGGTAACCAAGTTCCCATCTAATGGTCTTGGAGTGCAATTCTCAAGATCAGTAATGCTTTTGGCACACAAGCTTGCAAATGTTTAGTGCAAACTTTGGCAAATAGGTCGCTATGCACACACAGTTCTGGAAATCTCTCTCAGGCAAGTCTAACAACATTGCGTTCCCCTTTCTTCACCTTTCTCTAAGCTTATACCTCTGGGTTATTGTTAACATTTAAAAAAAATATTTAACACTGCACTCTGGCCACCTTGTAAAATGAAAGAGTACATTGTACAGGCACCGAAGGCCCCCGTCAATGCTTTATCAAGCCAGGGGCCTGCACTGCAGCACTAATTGGAAACATGTGTTCAAAATGCAGGACCGAGTTTGCAGTGATTCTTTAATTGAGTAGAATAAAATAGGAACTAAACTCTCATTTCTTTATGGGGCCCTTCTGTGGGAGTTGTTCTATTAGCAGACCTGATGGATGACTCTGAGGGGTAAAGCTGGCACCTGTGTCTAGGCTGCCAGGATGCTGGCAGTTGTTTAAGACATTATCAATGGTTCTATTATGCCTTTAAGCAACATTACAGAGGACTTGGTTTCAAATGCTTCTCTTTTAATTACTTGAAGAATATTGATAGCCTAATTTATCCCAAAATACTGAATGACTGTATACATGAAAGGTTTTAATAAACCTTATATCAGAAGCTAAATCCATAAAGCCTACCTAAACATGACCCAAAGAAAAACAACAAAAAATAGATATTTCAAAGTAGTCAGAAGAGAGCCAGCAAGGCCTCAACCTACATGAAGACCTACAAGTGAAAAAATTGTGGAAAGTGAGAAGAATAATCTTCCCCAGGAAAAAGCACAGCATTTGACTATGCAATGCAAAGTGGTCAGCTCAAAAATATATATGCAGGTAGCAGTATACATAATGAGATGCTTATATGTATGTAAGAATAATTAATGAAAAGGGAACTCTTGAATTTGTAAGAGAACAAGGAGATGCATATAGGAGGGTTTAGAGGAAGGAAAGGTAGTAGAAAAATGGTACAATTATAGTCTCAAAAATAAAAGAAAGGAAAAAGAAAAGTTACTGTAAAAACCATGGAAGAAGTAGAAAATGTGTCTTCTCACACATTGGCCAGCTAACAGTTATGGAGATATAGGCTTTGGCTTTTGGCCCCTGCTTAAAAATGATGACAAAAATTGTTTCAAGCCCTGTGTTTAAATTGGAAACAGGATATAATTTGAGATTTTTTTAAAAAAAGTTATTCAACTGTTTGCCTGGGGGAAAATATTTTTTTTTACTTTCTAACTGATGTGGAATCAAAATCCCAGGGGAAAAAATGTTAGCTCATAATGTTTCCTTTCAGGCTTTGGGGCCCTCTTTCATAATCTTTTATACAATTTAGCATCAGTTGAATGACAGCAGTGTGGGCAGCTGATTCCTTTCACTGTCCTTTGCAAAGACTAAATACTAAGTTGTCACCTTTGCACTAATTGTATTAAGAAGTAGATGACCATTGCTCTCAATATCACAGTTCTACCTATAGCCTCCAGAAAGAGGGTCATAGAAAAGTTAATTAACAATAACAACAGCAGCAATTTTTTCCAAGGTTCACATGAGTAGCATTTGGTAGAAAATAGCGTCAATGCAGCATTCAGATTGGTTGAAAAAGGAAATTAATTCTATCAGATCCTAACAATACTCCTGAAATTATCCCTGAAGATGTGACCCAAAGTCCAGGCAGAGGACCTCTCAGTAGGGATGGGTCAGGAGAGATTCTCTGTCAGCTAGTTTTCCACTTCCAGACTGTGAATGTTCCTGGGTATGAAGTGCAATTAGATGATGCCTCTCACAAGCTAGAAATAGCATGAATGAGTTACACAGCCTACAGACAAATCTGAACCCTTTAAATGCATATGCTTATGCCTGCCCTCATATTACCTTTAAAATTTTCACTCAGAGAACAGATCTAATCAAGTTATCTCCATACTTTTCTTGAGAATCTTCTAGAGCTGTCTATTCACATTAATATCTTTACTCTTAGAAACAAATTCCAGATTCTTAGTTGGCAGACTGTCCTACATTCTCAACTCAGGGTTCCTTCTAACTACCTGAAAGTACTGGTCATGTGCATACATTCCTTTGTGACTCATATTGTACAGATTTCTCCTCAGACAAACTTGGAGGATTCTTGAAGGGAAATTCAGCTTGCATTTCCTTGGTCTCCAACCTCTTCTCCCTGAAGTTTCTCAGAGAAATGAAAGCATAACAATATTCCAGGGTTGTAATAGAGAAATGAATGTCAGAAATGGCAATATTAGGGGGCTGGAGAGATGGCTCAATGGTTAAGAGTTCTCAGAGCTCACATCAGGTGGTTCAAAACTACCTCTAACTCCAGCGCCAAGGAATCAAATGCTTTCTTCTGGCCTCTACAGGGACCACACACACACACACACACACACACACACACACACAGAGAGAGAGAGAGAGAGAGAGAGAGAGAGAGAGAGAGAGAGCAATATTTTACATAGAAGTTATAAAGAAAACACCACTTTTGTTATTATATTATTTTTCTTCTACCCTAACTCCTGAAGAATAGAAAAATCTTTTTTTTTTTAAACTTTATTTATTTATTTGCCTTGGTGTTTGCCTGGAACTGGAACTACAGACAGTTGTTAGCTGCCATGTGGGTGCTGGGAATCGAACCCGGGTCCTCTGGAAGAGCAGACGGCGCTCTTAACCGCTGAGCCATCTCTCCAGCCCCGAAGAGTAGAAAAATCTTATTAAAATGAATAATCTTTGATTAATTATTGCACAAGAAAAGCTGTATCCTGGCGGGTAAGACTGCTCACTTAGTAAGAATGCTTGACATAAAACCTAACAATCTGAGTTCATTCTCTTGAACCCCTGGTGGAGGGAAAGAACCAATTCCCCCAAACTGTTCTGTAACCTGTATATATGAGCTGTAGCACATGTAATCTCACACACATATGCACCATGTAGCAAGTCATTATTCATTTTGACAGTAGGAATATCTGACTATAGTCCAGCAGCCCAGAATATCTGCAGTGACTTAGTAAGACAGCTCAATGAAGTAGATTGTACTCTAGTTTACAGATCAGACTCAGTTATAATCTGCAAGGCAGCAGAGGCCAGACACAGGGGACAAAAACTTCCTGGGAAATTGTTACTTGAAATTTTTGAAAAATTTATTACATTTCCTTGCTAATTCATTTCCCCTTTGTAGATGTAAGTTTCTGTTCTACTAACAACTCCCAAATACCCAGCAGCTACTTCCCAAATAATTGATCCACAGGCTTAATATTATTTATAAATGTCTGACTGGTAGCTACTGCTTATTACTAGTTCTTATACTTAAATTCACACATAATTCTTATCTGTGTTTAGCCACATGACTTGGTACCTTTTCTCAGTACAACATCCTCATCTTGCTGACTCTGCTTGTGGTTTTCTACTCCTGACTCTGCCCTTCTCTTTCCAGCATTCTTAGATTGGCTTTCCCACCTATCTTCCTGACTGGCTACTGGCCAATCAGCATTTTATTAAACTAATTTGAGTGACAAATATTTACAAGTGTACAAAAGCATTATCTGACAGCACACCCCACTTTCTCTATTTAAAAAAAGTTTTTAACTTTAACATAGTAAGAATATATACAATAAAAATAGTTAAGTAAAAATGTCAGAAACTATATATATATATATATATATAGTTATATGGCCAAATTAGAGAAAAATATTTAACTATTTATCCTATTGTGATGAGTCTAAAGTTCTGGGTCTAATTTATTTTCTATATAACTAAGAAAAATTATAAGGATTTAGTCTTCAGCTCTATCAGAGTCCCCAGAGGGGTGAAATGTTACCTAATGACAGGGACCTCAGGCTGCCTGAATGGTCACTCAGAGTTTCTCTACAATATTGGGTATCACAGAAATTACCAGGCCGCTATATGTATATATTTGGGTAATATTTATTATTTTAAAGACACTTATAGTATTAAGGGCATTTAGAGGGGAAGGAAGAAGCAGTACACCAGAGAGTGTCATTGAGCAATCTTTTTAAACTACACTACAGATTTAAAAAGGGGTCGGGCTCTCTTTTTGTCTTGGGCTTTTTTTAGTTGATTATGCCCTGCTCAGCTTTGGGTTTTGGACGTCATCAGAGTTTATCTGGGTAGCTTTTGATTTTCCGCTACAGTTGGGGGGCACCCATTTTTGGCCTACAAGTCTATCATATTTGACAGATTTTCCTCTGAAGCAGGGAAATTTGACAAACTGTTCTACCTTGTCTTGGCAAAGTTTGGCAGTAACCTTTCTTGGTTCTTGTAGGTCTACTTGGGACAGTAACTGTTGGCAATTGAGGCAAGGGCAGCTTCTTTGCTCATATGGCTAGTTTTTGAGTTATTATTATTAAAAAATAAACTCCATACAGAGTTTCTTCAATGCCCATAATCTTCTCTGGAGTTTATTGGTGCTGCCAGGAACAGATGTATCTCATTGTCATAAAAAGTCTTAAGTTACTAAAACATTTTAAATGCCATATTTTATAGGTCTTTGAAGTATTTGAATAATACCTATCTGAAATATATCTCTGTATCCTTAGAAAACCTAACATGACTATAAGTTTGACTCTTATAGATTACTATTAATCTGTATTTCATAGTTAGTCATTACATTTAAAATAAATTGCATAACATAACCCTAAGGAAGAGTAGAAATATACGTATAGTATAACAACATTGACTTTAAATTTGTATCATGTTGGTCACCATATGTAAACAAATGCTTCTTTCTTGCTTGCCAGTTCCCGAATAACCATTCAGATAATAATTTATAATTACAAATGTTTAGCTAATGGCTCAGGATTATTGCTAGCTAGCTCTTACATTTAAGTTAACCTTTTTTTATTAATCTATTTATTGTCATGAGGCTGCAGCCTTATCAGTCTGTTGGCATGTTGTTTCTTAGGCAGCTGGCTGGCTTCTCCCAGATTCCACCCTTCTTTTTCTGTAACTCTGCATGAATTTCCTGTCTGACTCTATCCTGCCTTACCATTGGCCAAAGCAGCTTTATCTATCAACCAATGAGAACAACACATATTCACAGTGTACCTAAAGACATCTCACAGCATCTCTTTCTTTTAAAAAGTCATTCAACTAATAAACATACAGAAAGGGAAGCATTGATGTTTAACAGCATACTCACGTTAGAACTAGCTCTGAAAAGCACAGGTGTCAGGGCCAGGACAGCTATTGTCTTCTCTCGTCATTAATCCTTAGATATCTTTGCCTCTCTCTGCCAGTTTGCTCACATTTTTTCCCCTTTTAGTTTCCTCATAACTTATAGACTGACTTCTCCAGACATCCATTTTTCAGACAAGTCAAGTAACCAAGTTAGTCAGGTCACTTAAGCCATGGCCTCCTAGTCTTATCAACCTGACTAAGATTGAAAATAGGGCAGAATGAAGTGACATAAAACAATGTGTACCATATTGGCTAGCCATTGAGCTGTGGCTCAAAAATCCTCAAAATTACGATCAATTGTGGTAAGATTTGACCTCCTTCAGTAGGAATATTGCCTCCTGTTCTACTTTTGAACCTAAAGCTTCTCTGTAGCTGCCACATGGTTCATCAGTAGAAGGTCATCCAGGCCACCACTGGTTAAGCAACAAATAAATAATGATTTATTCATTTTATAGTGACCCATTTATAGTTCTGAAAAAACATCTACAGGGTTTCTTCCAAGACCCTTGTGGGAACATATAATGCCCATGTGGTTATGACAGAGCATCTTTGCATTGCCTTCTCTTCTCCTGCTTTTTGCTGTGCCACACTTTCTTAATGTCTGAATCATATCCCTATGAATATCACCTTCATGAAAACTCTTGTCTCAATCACAGCTTTGGGCAAAGAGCATAGCTCAGAGACAAAGAGTTTATAGAAGGATCTTCAATCAGGTCCTACAAACATTGTTTAATCTACCTATGTGTGACTGGCTAGTATATCCAAGATAATCATTAAGTTGCAAATTCTGAATAAAGAAAGCAAATGGTCCAAAATTCAGCCATAATACATCAACTGGAATGTTGGCCACCAAATCTCTCCTGCTTTTAAAGAAAAAAAAACAATCCTCTATCAGTATGGAGACAGCGATGTTTCCTGCATAGTCAAGTCTTTAGGGGCAATGAGACCTCTGTATGAAAGTCTATTCTCTGTGAGATTGTGGGATGAGACTATCAGATGAAATTCTTTAAGAAAAAAAATCAAGCAAGTAATAAAATGGATCACAGGGCAGGGTAAACATTAGCCAAGTGTAGTCTGGATAGTATTTTATATTGAGGAGATAAAAGTTACTGGTCAGAAAGAGAAAGTGGATGATCATTTCAAAGCACCCTTTACTATTAGTATACAGAAATGATCATTTTAGAATAACTCAGAGAACATCTGCAGTGAAATATCATTTGAAAAGCATTTGCTACAAATTGTCAGAACCCTGGTGGAAATTTAAATCCAGACAACAGCCATAAATATGTGTGGGGAAGGTCTCGTGAGTGTCATCATTTCCCCTTACAGTATCATTAAGATGAGGAACAAATGTGACTACATGTTTTCTGGAATCATTAACTTACAAGTAAATTGAGGAGCCTTACTTTGAAAGTAGATGACGAATATTTGTGATGGATCTGATAAATGATACTGAGTATAAGGATGAGAGAAATGTGAAATGATGGAGGTTGATTTTTCTGGACCATGTGTAGCAAGTCTCATTGACCAACAGTTTTTTTTTTTTCCTTTCTTTTTCTTATTCTCAGATGTCCTAAAAGAGCCCCATGAATTCATAGTTAATTATAGGGGAGTTTCAGGTCCTCAAGACATAGTTGTTTTGAGGGCTCCAGGCTTCATTTACTACAGTGTGAGCTCCATGGCAACGAAGTGCTTACCTGTGTTGCTCACTATCACATCTCATGCCAAGAACAGAACCTAGCACAAATGCTCAGCCTCAGTTTGTAAAATGACTAGATCTTCCCCTTAATTCTCCAGATGGCCTCGTTCTGTACTTTGTGTATAACCTTTCCTTGGTAAACATTTGTTGAACTGAATACTCAATAAAGAGTTGCTTGGCTCAAAGACAGAGTCCTGCATTTTATAAATTTGAACTGCAGGCCATGAAGCAAATCTTTTCTTTTTTTTTTTTTTTTTTATCAAAGTGTAGATCTTGAGTTCTGAAGTTTATTTTATTTATTTATTTATTATTTTTATGTATACTTTTTATTATTATTATTATTATTAACAAAGAAGTCACCCATTCTATCCCTGTATATCATTATTCAAGGTCCCTTCCCCCTCCTGCCACATCAGGTCATTTTTTCTTCTCAACTCCCCATCCCCTCCATGGGCAGGCAGCAGACAGTCCCATGATCCCACTGATCCAATATTGCTTAGTTCAGTCTCCACTACTGGCAGATCCAGTTTTGTCCCCCCTCCCTCAAGAGTGAGTCAGGTGTTTCTTTAGGTGGAGTGGGATCCGAAGGGTCAGTCCAGGGTGTTTCTGATCCCAAGCTGTTCAGTGGTTGTGGTTTGCAGCTTGGGCATACTTGGCTTTTTTCTTGTTTGTTTGTTTAGAGATCACTAATGAGCGAGTACATCCCCTGCTTATCTTTCTGAGTTTGTGATACCTCGCTCAGGAGAATATTCTCCAAGTCCATCCATTTGCCTGCAAATTTTAGGATATCATTTTTTTCTTACTGCTGAGTAGTACTCCATTGTGTAGATGTACCACAGTTTGTTAATCCATTCTTCAGTTGAGGGACATCTAGGTTGTTTCCAGGTTCTTGCTATTACAAATAATGCAAAGCAAATCTTTTTAAATGTAGATTTCTGACTTTCTAAAACCATATAATAAATATACTTTTTCTTGTGCAGGGACTTTTTTTTCCTTCCCTAATAAATCTTGGGCCATAACTGATGCCAGCCCTGAATTTACAAATCTTAAGCTGAAGCTTTTCCCTCCAAGACTGAAATCCATTTGTCTTAGGATAAGGATCCTAACATTCAAAGAGTCACAATGTATTCCAACTCAGTCTGTGCCTTACAAGTTAGTCAGAGGTCTTTAGAACACTCTATTTTAGAGCATAGACAGTGGAAATCATGGGTGTCAAAATGGCACAGCATGGAAGAATCTGACCACTTTGTAGAACTCTGTCTATAGAATGCATAAAGGAGAATGACATGCCTTTCATGTCTCCACAAGAGATGAACAACCTGTGGCTATAGGCTGTATGCACCCTTTGTAACCAACTCAGTGTGACACAACAATGTGGGAAAACATCCATTGTCCTACAAAGATAAGTAAAAATGCAAAACTTTCAAAATCTGAGAAACTTTATGGATGTTATTGTTAGCATTACTTTGGGAACAGTCATCACTAAGATTCTTTTTACTTTATGCATACTGGTTGTGTACTTTTAGTTCATTTTATACAATCTCATATTTAAAAGTACTTTGCAGAGATCTAAATTACACACGTTTTAGACTATTGAAGACTCAACAGTATAGTAACACTCCTGGGTGACTAAGTAGGTTTGTGTTTTAAAATTATATTTATAATTGGTAATTTATAAATACATAGATTTTTTTCTTACATAAGCCAAAAAAATGTGGTGAAATTTCTTTCTTTTTAAATTGTTTTTCTGTAGCCCAGGCTAACTTGAAACTCACTAGGTAATTGAGCTTGCTTTGAATCCATCGCAAATTCTCCAGCTTCAGTGTCCTACATCACGGGATTATAGGCATAAACAATATGTGGCAAAATGTAGGAAAATCTCTACATATACACACACAGCATTGCATACATAAACTGAAGAATGAAATGTGACTGCTTAAAAATGTAAATGTAACCTTTTTGGGGACCAAAACGAGAAAAAAATGAGCAAAAATACAAAAATAAATTTATATATTTGTATTTATGTAGACATACATATATACATGAAAGTTTTTATAACTTTGTCTATTAATTTTGGAGATAAAAATATATAGGTATATTTGAAATCATATGCACGCTAAAGTGGTGATATGGATAGTGAAGTGCTGAAGAGCAAACCTAGAGTAATCAAGCATTTAGCTACTGAGCAGAGAAGAATCAGCCAAGAACCCTAACAGTAGATGTCTAAAAAAAGGACAGCCACACAGAACATAAGTTGTTACAAAAGCCAAGGGCAGAAAACAAAAGAGATGAGCTTGACCAAAAATGTATATCACATAGAATGGACCAAATCTTATGCATTACAAGTTGACAGGAGGATATAGATGCTCAGTCAGAAAAGGATGACACAATGGGAGTTAGGAAGGAGGGTGGTGAATAGTAAGAAATATACCAAGTTTTACTGGTGGTAACTATGCCATGGCCATTGTCTTCAAGAAAACCCGAGAAAGGTTGTTTAGTTGTTGTCGTTTATTTTGTTTTGGTCTCCCAGATAGTTACTTTTACATATGTAAGCACTGACATTTCTTTCTTTATTCTTGAATGAAATGTGATAAATCTGTTCCTATTTCTCCAAATCCTTCTACATACTCTTGAATATGTTCCCTTCCTAACTTCATGTCTGTTCTTTAATAACCCACTAAGGCCAATTAGTGTGCCAGTGTGTGCATGGGTGGGGCCATCACTAGAACATAAGACGCCTAACAGTAAGTACTTTAGAAAGACAAGTTTGTACAATAAAAAGAAAGTTTAGTTCAATAAAGTTTCTTTAAGAATACCAACTTTTATTAACTACCAGATTTTCAGATTGTTTACATACATCATAAGGATATATTTTATGTGTGTTACCTCATAAATCAACTTTTCAAACATGTTGTTTAAAGTGCAATTCAAAAAGAATTGGGGGCATTTAAAAAAGATGGTTTTGTTTTTTTGTTTGCTTTATTGTTTTGCCCTATTCCCCAAATTTTCCAAGAGTCATTACAAAGTTACAATAATATGTAAAGGAATACAACAATTGTGCCCTTCAGAACAAAATTCAGATTTACCAGACAACATGAATGGTTGAGAAAAGTGTCCCTCTGCCATTCAATTGGATTGTTATATACTGTTTAATCCCTTGTGTGTATAGTGAAGTTGCAACATAGTAACCGTTGCTGCTAAACTAAAAGCCTGTGCTTTCATTTGAAAAAACTTGATAAGTAATACAGTTTAATGAACACCACAGTCGGTTTTAGGATTTGATATCTAATCAAAGATGTCTTCTGGGCTGCTGTTCCTCAGGGTTTCTAAAGACATGTTTTCAGCAGAAACTTGCTCCTCTTTCAAGGTCTGAGGCAGTGAAGAGGGAAGCCTACAGTAAGAAGAAAACCAGGATAGTTATCATTTTTATTTTTTCTTTTATTGAAAATAGATGTTAATTTTTAAATCTTACATAATATATCCTGATTACAGTTTCTCTTCTCAGTTCCTTCCCACCTCCCCTACCCTCCACATTCACTGGTTTCTGTCTCCTCATTAGAAAATAAACAGGTTTCTAAGAGATAATAACAAAATTTAATAAGATAAAATAAAAGCTAGCACATTGAGTTAGGACAAAAAAAATAAACTGAAGGAAAAGAGTCCAAGAAAAGGCACAAGAAACAGAGACCCACTCATCTGCACACTCAAGACTCTCATAAAAACACTAATCTGGAAGCCATAACATCTATACAAAGGACCTGTAGGGTAAAAGAGGACAAAATAAATACATTTAAAGAAAAAAACAGATAAACTTAAACAACAACAAAAAAATAAGTTGAACTTCTAAAGATATCATGGGGTTCATTTTTCTCTTGGCCACCTACTGCTGGGCATGTGGCCTACCCTTCAAAGTGCTTTGTTTTCACAGTGAGACTCCATGGAGAAAACTAAATTTTCAGTTGCAAGTAGTTTTCAATTAGACATAGTTTCTGGGTCGGGGATGGGGCATGTGCCCACTTTTCTTTTCAGCTCTAGGACCCCATCTGGTACAGACCCATGCAGGCCTGAGCATGCTGTCTCAGTCTCTGCGAGTTCATATGTGTGTCCATCAGATTGATTTGAAGGGCCTTGCTTCCTTGATGTCATCTACTCCCCGTAGCTCTTACACTCTTTCCATCTCCTCTTTTGCAAGAGAGGAATTTGATGGACATCTTGTTTAGGGTTGCACGTTTCCAGCTCTCATTCTTTGCATATTGTTTGGCTGTGAGTATCTGCATTTGTTTTGCCCATTAATTATCCATATTATACTTTCTGATCACAGGAGTTTCCTCTAACATTCAATAGATCAATTGATTACTTGTATATAATTCATAATGACTCCATAGCCATAGCAGATGGGGATAAAATGTACTGGTTCATGTCATTTACTGGGTCTAGATATAATTCTGTAGTAAAGCAAATTCTATTTAGATGTATGAGTGCAGCTACTTCACTACTTCACTGGATTTGACTTCTATATTTAAATAGTGTTTGTAAAGCAACACAATAGCCTTGTTCACTTCATGACCACAGTGGTGGAGCCGACTGGGCTGGAGGATCACAGAGCTCAGTCAAAAGTGAACTGATGTCCTTGAGTAAACACTGCCAGTGGCTCAAGCTGAGCTCAGGGAAGCATTACTTAATATTAACTAAACATGGCTTCAGGAGGAGATGGGATTAGATCAAATCAATCCATCAAAAGAGGCATCTCCATATTTCTAGCTTTATAACCATGGCTGGCTTACTATAGCTTAAAGAGTACACGTTGAAGTTGGGACAGGTGGCTGTGAATAAGTGGTGTGGATTTAGCAAAGCAATTCATCTAATGGGACTTAAGTTTTCTTTCTTGTAAGACTGAGGTGACATGTGCCTCAAGAGTGATGTGAAGATTAAACTGGGTGATGCAAAGGAGAACGCCTGGAAATTCCCACAGGACATGCAGAAACTGTTAATTATTAGTGGCTAAATGTTGAATAAAGTATTAAAATCTTGTAGTAGCAAAATAAAAAAATAACCATCTGAAATTCAGAAATATCAGCCATGGTTAATTATTTTAAAAACCTGGCACCTACATTCAGTTGCACAGATTTTTAAAAATGAATTTACCATCCAGCCCTCCTTGGTCTCTTGACTATGCAGAATTAACCATGACTGGCTACTCCTAACCTGGAATAAGTTTCTCTTACCCCAAGTAAGCCAAAGCCCAACAACCTGATCATGTCAAGGTGCTAGGCATTAATACAGTGTCAAGATACAATTACAGCCTTCAGGAATTAATGGGATACTCAGATGTAACTATCATTGCATGCAACTGAGTCAATATAGTGTACTTCATAAGGAAAAAATACTGTATAAGTAGCAGCTTATCACTACACACACACACACACACACACACACACATACAGAGACACAGACACACACACACACACTCACGTTTTCAAACAAGTACAAACATCCATACAAATGCACACACAGAGATATTTATTTTCTCTGGTCTAAGATGCAAGTTGCTTTTAGCTCTCTTGGGTAAAATAGAGGATTGAGTTATGTCAATTATGAAGCTAGACTTGAAAAAGCCTCTGCCATTTTGTTTACTTTCTAGATACTGTAGCCCTAGAACAGAGGTTTATCTATTCTGTTTGAAAGGATGAACTTCAAGTGACAAGACAGAAACAAAAAGTTTCCTGGGCGATTACTATCAAAAGCCTGGTGCTTAAGTAACTGATTTGACTTTTGTTAAGGTTCCGAGCTAAGATAGGTACATGAAGGATGGTGAAAGACAAGAATGCATAAGTCTCAGGTCTCATATCCATAGGGAGTCAACAAAGAAAGTTTAGAATTTTGTATGCACAAAAAGAAGTTAATCTCTTTCACAAGTTACAAATATTTTAGACATGGTCTGTAAATTACAGAAAGCAGAAAGAATTAAAATAAAGTTTTCCTGTTTTATATTTTTACTATTTAGGATTCAGGTAGAGGTTCAATGGTGGGTTAACAAAAAAATGTGTAATAATATCAAGGTTTCCAGAGGATGTCAAATAACCAGATAAAATATTATTGGTAAGATATTCAACATTTAGAATTATTACAGGAAACCAACTTGCCAATATCTTCCAAAGACCAAAAAAAAAAAAAAAAAAAAAAAAAAAAAAAAAAAAAAAAAAAAAAAAAAAAAAAAAAAAAAAAAAAAAAAAAAAAAAAAAAAAAAAAAAAAAAAAAGGCTTTTAACTGTGGCTCAGGAATTCACCATTAGGCAGATACTCAGGACATTCATTCATAAATACTGCAAGCAGAATTTTCTGTCCTTCCAGCAGTTCCAAAATACCGAGCAGCTGTTCCCAAAATTACCATAGAGGCTTAATTACAAATAATTGGCCAGTAGCTTAGGCTTATTACTAACTAGCTCCTACATTTAAATTAACTCATAATTCTTATCTTTGTTTAGCCATGTGGCTTGGTTCCATTTCTCAGTGCAGCATTCTCATCTTGCTTCCTCTGCATCTGGCTCTGCCCTTCCGCTTCCCAGCATTCTTAGTTTGGTTGCTCCACCTATTCCTCTTGCCTGGCTACTGGCCAATTAATGTTTTTAAAAATCAATTTAAGAGACAAATCTTTGCAGTAAGAAAAGGATTATTCCACAACATTTCCCCCTTGTTGTCTAATTAAAAAGGAAAGTTTTTAAACTTTAACTTAGTAAGAGTATATACAACAAAAGCAGTTATTAAGTAAGAATTACAGTAATGCTATGTAATCAATTTGCATTTGGCAAAATTAGAGAAAATACTTAATTACTTACCTTATCTTGGCCAGTCTAAAGTTTTGTATGTAATTTATATTCTATTATAAGCAAGAAAAACTATAATTATAGCTATTTAATTCTCTGGAATAATTCTCTTGTACACTGTAAATATTTGTCCTTCCAACTAGTTTAATAAAATGCTGATTGGCCAGTAGCCAGGCAGGAAGCATAGGTGGGGTGAGCAAATGAAAAATGATGGGAAAAAGAAGGGCAGAGCTGGGAGTTACCAGACAGATGCAGAGGAAGAAAGATGAGAATGCTGTACTGAGAAAAGGTATCAAGCCACCTGACTAAATATAGATAAGAATTGTGGGTTAATTTAAGTGTAAGAGTTAGTTAGTAATAAGCCTAAGCTAACAGCTGAGCATTTAAAGTTAATAAAAGCCCAGAGTGGTAATTTAGGAAGCAGGTGCTAGGTATTTGGGAGTTATTGGCAAGATAGAAACCTTTGCCTAAACATACATACACACACATATACAATCATAGAGGTGTTTATTAGTAGTGAAAAGCTAAAAACTACATAATCGTCTCTCAACAGGAAAATGGATACCTATCACTGAATTTTTACATAATAGAATACTAGACAGCTATACACATACACAAATCTCAAATAAAATGTTGAGCAACAGATCAAGGCACAAAAGAATGCATATTAGCTCATGGCTTTACCTAAAAAGTCAAAATCACAAAACTAAGCAATATTAATCTTTGAACAGTGGTATATGTATGAATGAGTTGTATATACACATGTGTGTATATGGTATATATTTGTGTACCTGGGGATGTTTATTATATCTGCTATTCCTTGAGAGGTCATTTCTAAGTATTTTCAACTTCTCTGTGACAATTTGTTAGAGTTGTAGACCAAAGCTTTGGCTGTGGTAGCAATGTTCACAGAGAAAAACTGGAGATTCAGTGCACCTTAGGGAGCTTGATTTGGAAGTGAGGCCATCGGACTCCAGGTAACTATCTACTTGGAGGGAGGGTGTGTGGGGGGGAGTGCTTACATAGGAACAGAGCTCTGGGAAGGCATCTTCAGAGAAGGGTGGATATGGTGGTCAGTGCCTTATCACTAGTCACTATAGCAACAGGGGAAGGAGAAGAAACATTGACAGGAGGGCCTATCAAAGAGAAAATGCAATGATATGGGCAATGAAGATTAAAACTAAGGAGACAGAGAAATGAGCAAAAGAGGCTAGAAGAGTGAGTCAAGGCAGGACCAACAGCTTGAGCTGTTGCTGATTGCACCAATTCTGGCTCTCAGTGTAATGCTGACTGCTGAAGCTTACAATTTAGGTAAATTATTTTACTCATTATTAATTATCTGGTGCTGAGAAGAATAATCTGGAAGGACACTGCTAAACTTAAGATTTATCATAGGAGAACAGGCAATGTTTTCTCTCAGGAAGGAAGTAGTATTAAACTCCCAGATCGCAGCCGTCACACATTCAAGCACAGAAACATCACCCTGCCACTCCAGGAGGACAGCTGGAAGCAACTGTTCTGCTTATGCTAAAATGTCCATAGAGTTAAACTCTCTTCTGCTCCCTTTCTTCCCCTGGGGCTTGTCTGCAAGCACATGGACAGCACACACACACAAAGACATCAAAGACATAAAATGGAACTTGAAAAATCAGCATTGCCAAGAGCTGCTGGGGCACATCAGTCATCCTAGCCCATGAGAAGTTGAGGCAGTAGGATTACATGTTTGAGATGAGTCTGGGCTTATTTCAGCTCAAATATCAAATGTTTGTCTCTAAAAGAAAAACAAAAAGTAGTGAAATCTCTAAGGGTTTGACTTTAGCATACATCAGTTCAAGTCTTCATGAGAAAGACTAAGAAAATCCCATAAAACCAAAGGGAAGAAACAAACCAAACCAAACCAAGAAACCAACAACCTCCCTGCAAAAAAACAAAAACAAAAAGAAAAAACAGTGAAAGCAAAACTGAATTAAAAGATAAAGTCCTGCCAAGGTGAAACAAGCAGATCATCATCATACTGACTCTTAACAGAGCTCCAATCAGGCATTTTACAAGAAAATTTAACTATATGACTACCATTTAAATGAAACATTTAAATAATGAAATTAAAGATCTGATATCACTAATGTCACTGGTTTATTTTTAAATTAGAAATTAGTACTTAGAGATATACTGGGTGTTAGGACTGGAAGAGTAGCCAACCAATTTCTAGCTGACCTTATAAAAACCAAGGCTTCTCTAAAAAAAAAAAAAAATCGGAAGCCACAGGACCCAGTAAAAGCAGAGGCTAAGGCTGTCTGGAATTCACAATTCTGGCTGTCATTTCATTGGCCTGAGAAGTGAAAGAAGAGAAGCAGACAATCTTGGCAACCCAAGTGGCAAGCAAGAGCAACTGCATTCTTAGTTTCAATTAAATTCCAGGATATCTTCTAATACATATGATCCTGCTGCCTAAACATGAACAAGAAGAACACAGAAATGCCCTTTGGATTATGTGCCAAGAAAAGAAGAATAACAAGAAGTAGTTATATTTGACCCTATAATACACTTCATGATTTATAGACATTGTAAAACAATAATTCTAAAAATTTTCTAGAATAGATTGGAAAATAAGTCTAATATGTACTGATGTGAAGGCTCAGCATGGAAAATCAGTTGCTGCAGAAGAAGGATGACCCAAGCTCAGTCCATACAATGCCCTGTAAGGGAGATGGAGAAAACCAACTGCACAAGTTGTCCTCTGAGCTCTGCAGATAATTCAGTCTTAAACCCAACCATTAGATAAATAGATTCACAATCCCTATGCAGGCAAGCACGTTGTCAGAAATCACATAATAACAAATTGAACACTTGCTAAACATATCTAAATAAATAAATTGCTGTGGCTAGCCACATTATCAGTAGACTAGTTCACACAAGCTTTACAGGCTAGTTTTGAATATCTTCAGTTCCACGTTATATATTTACTGGGTTGAATTGGCACAGGTGATGTTTGCTACTGCTGCTCAGTGCACCACTTTCTAAACCTTCGTGGGAGGGCTCTGCTTTATTTTACCTGGCACCATACTTGGCACACAAATGTTCCAGTGAGTACATGTATTAACAATGACAAATGACTAAACAAATGAGGTAGACAGTCCGGAGGAGAAGGTAAAGCCACACAGTGCACCCAGAACACAGCAGGGAACGTGGTAGTAAGCAGCCTGCCAGCAAAGTCAGGGTGTTAGCTTACACTTTTCTCACTCCAAAGTCAACAGCACTTCTGCCACACTTGTTAATGGGGATGATGAATTTGTTTGTTTCCTCCAGGGAATGCTTCTGTGCTCGAGAGGGCAGCATGAATGAGGAATGGCATGTCTCATAAAAAGTAGTCCTGTGAGGTATTCTCTAAAAAGGAATGAGACCTTTGGTGTAAATGTTAGAAGAGACTATTTTCCTTCACTAACTCCTCTAATTATTTCATGGGGACAGTCCATACCAGAAGGCAATAGAAATCCTCCCATAATAACATTTTAAGTAAAGTGTAAAGGAAGTACAGAATATTTTCCATAGTGTATATAGAAAACTAGAATATATATATATATATATATATATATATATATATATATGTTTGTTTATGTGTTTAGAACAGGTCTCGAAGGTTTGGTGGCCAAAGATGGTAGATGTTTGAATGGGAAATAGAGATTACTTATACTAGTTTAAACTGCCAGTATACATACTTACACACACCCACCCAAATACACAAAATTGTATTTTAAAAAGTGTTTTAAAAAAACAAAAAGAAGCTTGTTAACCAGGGTTTGCAAAGGAGTCTGACACTGGGGGCTCTTTTCTCACAATCTCTCAACCATCAACATTTCAAGAAACCAGCATTCTCTGAACAGTCAACATTAACTTGCTCCCCTGAGGATACAATCTATTGACTTGGACTCCAGAATTTAGTAGTCTAATGAAAATAAATGGAAATATGGAAAATGAACTCCAGGTTTAGGCAAGTCTAGTGCTGGGGCAATAGAAACCGCATGGTCAGACAGTCTTGTGAGCCATAAAGGGTAGTGATTTCTCAAGAATCCAGAACCAAGGATGGCTTTTCCACAGTATGGAAGAATCTGCTTTGATTCCTATGGCTGATGCTATAATCTACAAAATGTAACACCTCAGAACAAACTCTGTCATCATACTGTTGGAAGCTTGGGTTAAAAATAAAGGCGTTGGCTGGATGGTGCTCTCTTTGGAGGCCTCAGTCGAGATGACACTCTTTGCTACACTTTACAGCTTTTGAACTAGCCATACACATGCTCAGATCACCATCACATTTTTGCTGCTGACTTTTAATTTTCTCCCACTCTGCCTTCTGACTCCATCTCATAGTGATTACAAAAGAGCCCTCATAATCTAATACAATTGTGCTATTATAAAGCCATCTTATTTGCAATCTCAATTCACTTACAAACTTAATTTGTGTTTCCATGTGATCCAACACATTCTCAGAGTTCAGAGGTTATAAAATTTTGGAGTGGAGTATTATTCTGCCATCATTCCATTATTTATTTTTGTTTGGCCTCAATTGTTGTTGTAATCTCCAAAGTTAAATTCATTAAAAAAAAAAAAAAAAAAAAAAAAAAAAAAAAAAAAAAAAAAAAAAAAAAAAAAAAAAAAAAAAAAAAAAAAAAAAAAAAAAAAAAAAAAAAAAAAAAAAAAAAAAAAAAAAAAAAAAAAAAAAAAAAAAGATTAGGGCGGAAGGCATAAAAACAAGCAAAGTAAAGCCCAGAGCTAAGGAAGCCTTTGGATGGGTTGAAAAAGGCACTGACAGATTCATGCAAGATGACTCAAAAGATCATAAAAAATACATGTTTGAAAGAGGCAAGTTGTGATTAAATGAATCCTCTTTCAATCTTTGTGGCTGTGGTCTCAACAGGAAATGTAAGAAAATTTTTAGGCAGACATCCTCCAAACCCAACCAACTGAAGACCCTAGAATAGTGAATTTTCTCTTTATGTAAATCGGTAAGTTTTTGTTCTTTAAAACTATTAAACTTTCCAGACTGTCAGTGAGTAGAAATGTCTTCTTTTTTGCTTGTGAAAAACAAGTCAAAAATGAAATAAAGTCTGATGTATAAACCAAATCATACTTTTCTCAAGGGGGGATTAATAGCTCAGCCCCTCAATAATCAATTAAGAAAAAAATCAACCAAAAAATTAAAATATTCAAGTAAGAAAATATAACACTTGTTTGGAATTAGAAAATTCATATGCATATCTACTCCACCAAAATTGAATAGGTTGAAAACACTCATGGAAACTATTTATCTGGGTTCTCTAGTCAGATTGTAATTACCTTCAAATATATATTTTCAAATATCTATTTCGTCCCTAATTATTATTTTATTGGAACAAATCTTAATTCTTTAAAATACCATCTAAAGTGTACTTTCAGTTTTTTTTTTTATAACAGAAGTTTGCAATTACAACAGAAAAATGGTGTTAGAATTTGATATTTCCCATTATTACCCTGAACACTTCTCTACAGCTGGAAAATTTGTGTGTAGCTCCAAGAACATTTAAACAACCATTGTGATATCTGGACTTTCTCTACAGCAGGAAGCATGAATTAATTCTGTGAGAATTTTTTATATGCAGATCACTTGCTAATATATATTTTAAGGTTTATTTTAAACTCAAAATACATTTTTCAAAAATAATATAAATAGCACATGCAAAGACTTCTTGGCCTATGAGATAGACAAATTATTACAAAGTAGTAATCACTCCTAGAATTCTACAGAAGAAGTACAGCTTATGAAAATACTATTTAGAGACAGCTACCCTGCTTCAGCACGGAACACAATCTTCCAAGAACACAGCTGGGAAAAGAGCAGCAGGGTAACAGCTGAGTCCCTTGGTCCTGTGCACATGCCTCAGAGATAAGCGACTTGGCTTCGACAGGGAACACAGTCTGACCAGACCATGGTGGTATAATAGCAGCAGGGAAACAGAGCAGTTCCTAAAAGCACAACTGAAGGGACAGAGGTCAAAAGTTGACTTCCACCACCTGAACCTGGCCCCTGACACAGCCACCCACTTTGGCATGGAGCATAGCTCATGCAGAACACAGCTGGTATAATAGCAGAGGGGAAACAGCCAAGTCCCAGAGCAAAGCTAAGAAGTGAAAGGTGAGGACTGGTATCATTAACACTGCCACTTTATGAGAGCAGCCAACTCTCTGAACACAGCTGATTAAGAGCCCTCAGACGAACAAATCACTAAGAGCCAACCAGCCAACCAACAACTAGCCAAGAGTGAATTGGGAAGACAATGAACAGATGGCAGTGCAAGAGTACATACAACAATATAGAGATCAATAAGACACCACCAGAAGAAGCAAGTGGACCTGAACATAACAATGAAGAGGGAACAGAAGGAAATGACCTTAAAAACATCTTTATGAAACTAATAGAAGCCTTAAAAGAGGATATAAAAAACTCCCTTAAAGAAATAGAAGAAAATACAAACAGAAAGTTATAAGAGATGAACAAAGCCCTGAAAGAAAATAAAGAAAAAAAAAAAACAAAAAACAGGTGAGAGAAATTTACCAACAATTAAAAATTGACAAAGAAGCAATAAAGAAGGCATAAACTGACACAAAAAGAGAAATAGAAATTCTGAAAGAAAGACTCGGAACCACAGATTCAAGCATAGCAAACAGAATTAAAGAGATGAAAGAGAGAATTTCTGGGGTGAAAGACTCAATAGTGGTAATAGATACATCAGTTAAAGAAAACACTAAAACCAAAAAAGTCTAGGAAATTTGGGACAACATGAAAAGGTCAAACCTGAGAATAATTGGAATTGAAGAAGGAGAAGAATACCAGCTCAAAGGCACAGAAAATATATTCAACAAAATCATAGAAGAAAATTCCCCAGGCTAAAGAAGGAAATGCCTATGAAGATACAGGAAGTCTACAGAACACCAAATAGACTAGACCCACAAAAAAGTCTGCTTACCACATAATAATCAAGCCACAAAACCTATGGAACAAAGAAAAAGTACTAACAGCTGCAAAGGAAAAAGGTCAAATCACATAAACAGACCCATCACAATAATACCCGACTATTCAACAGAAACAATGAAAGCAAGAATGTCCTGTTCAGAGATTATACAGGCACTAAAAGTGCACAGATGTCAACCTAGACTACTGTACCCAGCAGAACTATCAATCAACATTGATGGAGTAATCAAGATATTTCAAAACATAACCAGAATTTAAACAATACCTAACCATAAATCTGACTCTACAAAATGTCCTAGAGGGAATACTCCAACCTAAGGAAACCAGAAACACCCATGTAGCCACAAATAATTGATAAGCCCACAGGAGAAACCCCCCTCCAAGAAAAAAAAGGAAATACAAGCTACTACCAAAAATGATGGGAAATATTGATCATTACTCATTAATGTCCCTTAATATCAATGGGCTCAATTAACCTATGAAAAGACACACCTTAGCAAAATGGATACAAAACCAGAAACCATCGTTCTGCTGCATACAAGAAACACACTTCAACTTTAAAGACAGACACAGGGTCAGAGTAAAGGGTTGGGAAATGACTTTCCAATCAAATGGCCCAAAGAAACAAGTTGGTGTAATCATTCTAATATCTAACAAAATAGACTTTAAACTAAAAATCAATAAAAAGAGATCAGGAAGGTCACTACTTACTCATCTCAGGAAAAATCCACCAAGACAAAATTTCAGTACTGAATATCTATGCCCCTAACACAAGGGCACCTACATATGTAAAAGAAACACTATTAAAGTTTAAACCTCCTATCAAACCTGACACATGAATAGTGTGAGACGTTAATTCCTCACTTTCACCCTTGGTTAGGTTAACCACACAGACACTCAACAGAGGAAAAAGGGATCTAGCAGAAGTTATGATCCAAATAGACTTAGTAGATATATACCGAACCCTCCATCCAAACAAAAAGGAATAAACATATTTCTCAGCATCCCATTGAACTTTCTCTAAGATTGACCACATACTAGGTCATGAAGCAACTATCAACAGGTACAAAATACAAGGATAACTCCTTGTACCATTTCGGATCACCATGGTCTAAAGTTAGAGTTCAACAAGACCAAGGGTCACAGAAAACCTACCAACTCAAGGAAACTAAACATCACTCAAATGAAGCACCTGTGGGTCAAGGAAGAAATCAAAGACTTTCTATAATTTAATGAAAATGAATCCATGACAGACCCAAACTTATGGGATACATTGAATGCAGTCTTAAGAGGAAAATTCATAGTGTTAAATGCCTACATGAAAAGACTAGAAAAAAAAAAAAGAGAGAAATCCCACACAAGAAAACTACCAGCACAGTTGAAACAATTAGAAGCAAACTCACCAAGAAGGAAGAGATAGTAGAAAATAATCAAACTTAGTGTTGAAAGCAATACAATTGAAACAAAAAGAATGTTACAAAGAATTAATGAATCAAGGAGTTGGTTCTTTGAGAAAGTCAACAAGATAGATAAACTCTTATCCAAACTAACTGAAAAGCAGAGAGTATCCAAATCAGCAAAATCGCAAATGAAAAGGGGAACATAACAACAGACCCCCAGGAAATCTAGAATTATCAGGTCATACTTTGAATATCTATATTCCACAAAAATGGAAAACCTAGAAGAAATGGATAGCTTTCTCGACAGCTACCACTTACCAAAATTAAATCAAGATCAGATTAAAGACCTAAACAGACCTGTAACCCCAAAGGAAATTGAAGGTGTCATTAAAAGTCTGCCAAATATCCCAGGACCATATGGTTTCAGTGGAGAGTTCTACTAGACATTCAAAGAAGAATTACTACCAATACTCCTCAAGTTGTTCCATACAGGAAAAACCAAAGGGATATTGTCAAACTCTTTTCATGAGGCCACAATAACTCTGATACCCAAGCCACTCAAAGACACAACAAAGGGGGCTGGAGAGATGGCTCAGCAGTTAAGAGCACCGTCTGTTCTTCCAGAGGACCCGGGTTCAATTCCCAGCACCCACATGGCAGCTAACAACTGTCTGTAGTTCCAGTTCCAGGCAAACACCAAGGCAAATAAATGAATAAATAAAAGTGTTTTTTTTTTTTTTTTTTTTAAAAAAGACACAACAAAGAAAGAGAATTACAGACCAATTTCCCTCATGAACATTGATGCAAAAATTCTCAACAAAATTCTGGCAAACAGTATACAACAATATATTAAAAAATATCATCCTCCACGATCAAGTAGCCCTCATCCAAGAAATGCAGGGATGTTTCAACATAGAGAAAACTGTAAATGTCATCCATCATATAAACAAATTGAAGGAAAACACCCACATGATCATTTCCTTACATGCTGCAAAAGCCTTTGACAAAATCCAACACTCCTTCATGATGAAAGTCCTGGAGAGATCAGGAATACAGGGAAAATATCTAAAGGCATTTTACAAAAAGCTCATGGCCAACATTAAGCTAAACAGAGAAAAACTCAAAGCAATCCCACTAAAATCAGGAACTAGACAAGGATGTCCTCTCTGCTCTTATCTGTTCAACATAGCTCTTGAAGTTTTTTAGCTAAAGCAAGAAGAGAATGAGAGGAGATTAAAGGGATAGAACTAGGAAAAGAAGAAGTGACTCTATCTTATTTGCAGATGATATGATTGGATACATAGTGATCCACAAAATTCTACCAGGGAACTTCTACAGCTGATAAACATCTTTAGCAATGTAGCAGTATACAAGATTAACTCAAAGAAATCAGTAGTCCTCCTCTACACTAAAGATAAAGGGCTGAAAAAGAAATAAGGGACCATCACCCTTTATAATAGCTGCAAATAGCATTAAGTACCTTGGAGTAACTATAACCAAAGAAGTAACAGATCTATCTGACAAAAACTTTAAATCACTGAAGAAAGAATTTGAACAGGATATCAGAAAATGGAAAGCTCTCCCATGTTCCTGGATAGGTAAGATTAACATAGTAAAAATGGCAATTCTACCAAAAACAATCTAAAGATTCAATGCACTTCCCATCAAATTCCAACAATTTTTTTTACAGATCTTGAAAGAACAATACTCAGTTTCATTTGGAATAATAGGAAAGCCAGGATAGCCCAAACAATTTTGCTCCACAAAAGAACTTAAGGGAGGCATCACCATCCCTGACTTCAAATTATACTATAGAGCTACAGTAATAAAAACAGCTAGGTATTGGCATAAAAACAGACTTGTGGATCAATGCAATAGAATTGAAGTCCCTGATATCCACCCACCCACCTATGAACACCTGATTTTTGACAAAGAGGCCAAAAATATTCAATGGAAAAAAAAGTAGTATCTTTAACAAATGGTTTTGGCATAACTGGATGGTAGTGTGTAGCAAAATGGAAATAGATCCAAAGTTATCATCTTGCACAAAACTTAAATCCAAGTAGATCAAAAACCTCAACATAAACCCAGGTACACTGAATCTGATAGAAAAGAAGGTGGGAAATACCCTCCAAAGCACTGTCAATAGTGACCACTTTTTAAATATAACATCAATAGCACAAACACTAAGAGGAACAATCAATAAGTGGGACCTCCTGAAACTGAGAAGGTTCTGTAAGTCCAAGGACACAGTCAATAAGACAAAATGACAGTCTACAGAATAGGAAAAGATTTTCACCAGCCCTACAAGTGACAGAGGAATGATCTCTAAAGTATATAGAGAACTCTAGAAACTAGAGTCCAAAGCCCTGAATAACCCAATTTAAAAATGGGGTTCAGAACTAAAAAGGAAATTCTCAGCTGAAGAATTACAAATGGCTGAAAGGCACTGGAAAAAGTGCTCAACATCTTTAGCCATGAGAGAAATGCAAATCAAAAAAACTCTGAGATACCACCTAAGACTTGTCAGAATGGCTAAGATTAAAAACACAGATGACAGCCTATGCTGGAGAGGATATGGAGCAAGGGGAACACTCCTCCATTTTTGGTGGGAGTATAAACTTGTTCAGCCACTCTGGAATGCAGTATGGCAGTTTTTTGGAATCAATCTGGGAATCAATCTCCCCAAGGATCCAGCAATACCACTTTTAGGCATATACCTTAAAGATGCACATTCACACCCCAAAAGCATTAGCTCAACTATGTTCATAGCAGCATTATTCGTAATAGCAAGAACCTGGAAAGAACCTAGATGCCCCTCAGCTGAGGAATGGATTAATAAGCTCTAGTACATCTACACAATGGAGTACTATTCAGCAGTAAGAAAAAATGATATCCTAAAATTTGCAGGCAAATGGATGGATTTGGAGAATATTATCCTGAGTGAAGTATCACAATCCCAGAGAGATAAGCATGGGATATACTCACTCATTAGTGGCCTTTAAAAAAAAAAATCCAGAGAGATATCATTGTGCACAAGAACTCTAGGCTAGAACTTAGCTAAATGACACAGTGCCTTACTTGTGCATTAATGGCCTCTGGCAGGGGTGTGGGTGGAGAAAGACTTGTTTTCTTTAAGGATCTGACCACAGGGAGTTTAACTATGCTCCAGTAAGTAAATGAGCAGCATGAATGTGCATTTTTTGTAAATGGGGAGATCATAAGTGTGGGCATGAGTCTGAGAGGTCTGATATGTGAGTTTGATGAGGTCTGTGATGTAAAAATCACCAAATATTAAATATATATGTAAAAAAGTCAGTTGATGTCTTAAAAAAGTAAATACTATCATTTTTTATATTCAGTAAATTTAATTATATTTAACAGAGTTTTATTTTAATATGATTACCACAGTAAGAAAAAATGATATCCTAAAATTTGCAGGCAAATGGATGGATTTGGAGACTATCCTCCTGAGTGAGGTATCGCAAACTCAGAAAGATAAGCAGGGGATGTACTCACTCATTAGTGGACTCTAAACAAACAAACAAGAAAAAAGCCAAGTATGCCCAAGCTGCAAACCACAACCACTGAACAGCTTGGGATCAGAAACACCCTGGACTGACCCTTCACATCCCACTCCAACTGACTCACTCTTGAGGTGGGGGGGACAAAACTGGATTCGCCAGGAGTGGAGACTGATCTAAGCATTATTGGGTCAGTGGGACCATAGGACTGTCTGCTG
>PVIH01004372.1:80632-141602 GCA_004025045.1 Sigmodon hispidus
AATAAGGATATACAGGGATGGAAAAAAAAATTCAGAGGGAAAGCTGAACACAAAGTAAATATATGTGTAGCAATCTTATTTGCATTATCACCCTTGATAAGTCATGCTTATGATTTTTATCTTCTTTATAGTTATTGTTAACTTATCAGCATTTTAAATTCATTTTACTGTTTTTCTTGATAAATACAAAATAAATAAATAAAAAAACAAGAAACAGAAAAAAAAATAACAGAAAAAAAAGAAAAGTTGATGGGAATAAATACTACAATAACATCATATAAACCTTGAAAGATGGAATAAATCCTAGGGCAGTGAAGATTGTAGTTAGTCAATGCTTCCCATTACTAAAATAGAGTATGTTTAAAACAATCTTTTGGCTTCTCTTTAAAGACTACTTGCTGGTGAAGAGATAACGAGATGTGGAGATGAGTGACTCGAAGGGGTGGGAGGGGGAAGGGAGCTTGAACAAGGATGTATATGGATAAAAAATATGACTTCATTCATAATAAAAAATGGTTCTAAAAGAAAAAAAGAATTCTACCTTATCCAATGTAAAATTCACAAGTAAGACTATCATATAACCAAGAAAATGCTTGATAAAGTATTTAGATATATTCATTAGTTTTAGCTTAGAAGCATAGACTGCATATTTTACTTTTAACTTTTAATGATTCCAACAAAATCAGTTCCTGTGTTGAGACAGATCTGTCCCCTAGTAAAGTGCTGTTTTGCAGCTATTTGATTGTCTTACTGTATTCAAGATCATGCCATTAGGAGTAACATGCTGATGTCTTAGCTGTAATAAAATGAACTGAAAATTCGTGTACAATTTCTCAGTATAGTAAGAACTTCATGTGGATATATGGCGATTTGGAAAATAAGTTTTGTTCTTATTGTATAATATCTAGGAGTTTGTTCCCCATAAAATGCTTCTTAGATCACACAAAACAAGAAGACTACTGTTCTTTTACTCACCATGTCTCTTAAATCGTGGCTACAACAATGTTCTGTAGATCCTTTTAACTTTATTCATTGTTAAATTTTTATTTTTGAGACAGAGTCTGAATAGCATGTGCTGCCCTGAGATTCACTGTGCTCTAGAAGATGACTGTGAGCTTCTGGTTCCCTTGCCATTCCCCCCTCCCCTAGCCACTTTAACAGGGGTGCAGCACCATACTTGGTTCTGTGGTGCTAGGGAATCAAACTGGAAGTTTTGGGCATTCTACTACATGGTCTACTGATGTAGATTTCCACATAAATTTTACTGTTTTTTTTTTTCTTCTGGAAAACATAGATTAGGGCATCTTACCAGTTATAGATTGTGTTTTTCTAAAAAAAAAAAATCTATTTATACTTGTATGAAGGCATATTTTAAGACACACAGGTTTGGTTTTCTTTTACAGTTTAGTTTCTACAGGCATCTGAGCTTAACAGAGAAATGAATAGATGAGCTTATTATAGTGATATTTAAGCTAGAAAATATATGATAGTTTGACATCACTCAGAGAACATGTATAACTAAAAAATATACACAATAGAAATCATTTTCAACCTTTCTCTGTTTGAACACAAAGAAGGCTTGGATGGCAGAAGCTCCTTCTCACAATTTTCTTATGGTTTGGCTGGGTCGGTAGTCTTGTTTTATACATTACTTAATATATTATGAAAACTCAATGTAAAGTATTTAGTATTCTTATGCCAAGGTCCTTACATAACCAATAACTTCATGTTTTTACAGTTTTTACTTTTCTAGATGAAAATAAAACCATAGACGCAATAGTGATTTACCAAGGCCTCACAGCTTGAAAACTGGCCAAGGCTGTGGTTGACTATAGGCCCTTCCATTCCACTCATGATCTTAATCATTGCTTCTTTGCTTCAACTTTCCTTCCTGTTGTTATGGGTTCAAATTCTAACTAGGAAATGTCAGCTAAAAATGTTACATCCTTCATGTATCTCAGTACATGTACAATGTACAGTATAAAACTGTTTTAACATATTGTAAACTCATTTTACTCTAAACAACATGGCTATGTTTTATTTTGCTAACTATAATGTATGAAATTCATACCAAGACCATTTATATGACTAATGACCCTTTAATGCAAAAGTGCTTATAGCCAGATTATAAGTGGTATTTTTAAAAGTCATTAACAACTCCATCTTGACTGACAAATACTTAGCAAACATTCAAAAGAGAATTATGCATTACTGGATGTTGTCTGCATAATATGAAACTGACGTGGTCACTGCCTTCTTTGAACTTACAATCCAAAACATATGTCATACAATGAATGAATATGAAAACATCAAGGTGCTTTCACTGCATCTGCTCAGTGACAGAAAAACATTTTATGAATGTTTACATTATATTTCAGTAATACTACAAATTTTGTGTTATGTGTGAATGCATGTGTAAAAATAAATTTTATATTTAAAAATTGCTAAGGTACAAATACTATAAATGCATTTTGTCTGTCTAAAAAATCAAGAGTTCACATCTGTGCATCTAGGACTTTATGAGAAGAATATAGTGTCAATAACCCCAGAACAACCATTGTACACATGTGTACCAGATGCGTCCATGTAAAATAATACAGCATGTTTCACAGATGAGTCACTGAAATGTAATTACACATCAGTCCTACTTTATTAGCAACAGGTAGACTGATGACAAAGCCATATGGTACAATCCACACAGAAGTCATAGAACATTTTAAAGTGGCTACTTAGAGATGTTCAAGTCATAACTCTGCTTGTGCTGTTTTGCTTTGTTACATTTGCAACAAGGTAAGTGATGATTGTGTTTTCAATAAAATATCTTTGAAGCAGGCATGTGTTGCCATCTCTTACTAGTAAATGTTATACCTATAAATTTACATTATGTTACCCTATTTTAACAAAATGAAAACAGATAGTGGCCACAAAACTCTTGCTTATATAATTAATGACACCTAAGGCAAAAATTTCTTTTATAATATCTCAGAAAATAAGCTTGGTACTGACTATTACCCATATTATACGTTTGAATATGTTAAATGTTGATTATATAATACATAATTTATATGTGTGTATATATATATATATGTAGTACATATATACATATATGTATATAATGTTGACTTACTGAAGGTAGGCAAACAAATGCAAACTTTGTCAGGAAACATCTATACTTTATAACATCATCCCTTAGAGTATTAAGGACTACTACTCTGTGTTTATTAAACCTCTTTGCCTATTTATATAAGCAATTTGCTTCCATTATGTTTTAGTGTACCATGTGGCAAAAATTTTTATTTAATGAAAAAGTCTTAAGAGTTCAATTTTATGTTTCAAAGAGACTATTTAAAACAAAGAAAAGCAGCACATTAAAATATTTCGCACTCCCATTCTTCAATCCAGCCCTCCCATGATGTTCCACTTTCAAGCTAATAATCCCCTTTTCTCCGATTATACGTGTTACACACACACACACACACACACACACACACACACACACACACACACAGAGGCACAGATATTGGTAAGTATAAGGTATTTCGTTTGTTTTTGTTGTTTGTGTAGATAATGTTTCAAGGCTGGATTCTATCAGACACAGAAATCAGTGGATTGCTGGAGCCAACCAATGGATATATCTACATTACAACTCCTACCGCCATCCACTAGAACCTAGACTGTCCAGGAAGACAGATATTTCTGTCATTTCTATAGTTTTAGAAGTTGCTTGCTTGGCATTTCCTGTTTACTCAGATAATATTATATCCATCTTGGGTCCTTGAAGAATAAATATAGTTTTATACTTTTCCTTGTTACCAAATTCATAAAAAAATTTACATAAGAGGTATAAAGTTTATAAAGTTGAGAAACACAGAAGCTTAAGTTGTTTATTTAAAGATCATTTTAAGGTATAAAAAGAATTTTTAGTTTTTGATAGAAAGTGATTTAGGTATAAAACTTTGAACTCACCAAGATAGAATAGATAATAAGTTCTCTGAATTCTCCAAATACAAATGGATGGGACATTGTGAATATAATTCTTACCTGATAATTGCTCTTATCATAGAAATTTTTACTGTATTAGAGTTAAAACCTTTCCTTTTCATTTAGACAAAAAAAATTGCAGAATAATTCTTTATACTGTGTGCAGATATGTCACTGTGCTTAGTTTAGTAAAGAGCTGAAAGGCCAATAGTGAGTCAGGAGAGACTAGGCAGGACTTCCATGAAGAGAGAGAACTCTTGGTAAAAGAGGGAGTCGCCAGCTAGATGTGGAGGGTGCAGGACGGGCACTATGGAGATGAGGTAATGAGACACATGAAAGAACAAAGATTAAAAAAATAGGGATTAATTTAAGGTATAAGAAGTAGTTCAGAAGAAGTCTAAGCTAAGGTAAAGTTTTCATAATAAATACATTTCATTGTTTGCACAGCACAAATTGTTGAAGGGTTAAAATGAAAGGCCACAAAGTTGGTTGGATATTGAAAGGGATGGATCTGGGAAGAGTTGGAGAGTGGAATATAATTTAAAAACATTGTACAAAACTTTCAACAAGTCAAGGGACAGAGACAGAGAAAGACAACACTAAGTAGTCAACAGAGCACGTATAACAGTGAACACTCTAAACGTACAGTATGAAAATGTCCTTATGAAACACAATACCAAGGGATTTTTTTTTACCAGGGATACAACCACAAAAATTTTAAACATAAAAGATTCATTTAGTTAAATTAAAAACAAACTAAAAGTGAAATTAAATTAATTTTAATGAAAAAAGAGTAAACACTAATCACTCTTCAATAATTTCTATTATTTAAAATTATTTTGTGCAATATTTGACACAGGATACTTACAACATACAATGGAATAATACATCAAACTCCTAAAATGTTTCCATTTGAATTGAGGATCCAGGTTACTACTGCAATGTGGTAGAATGTTTTCTATATGCTGTAAATACAGGAGCTGTTTTGGTCTATGTGGAGCACCGCAGAAGTGGGTGGAGGATCAGAGGCCAGGCAGGTGGAAGGATCTACAACACTGCAACTACATCCCATGTCTTCTTGCACACCCACAGAGGTGTAAACCTATACCTGCTTTTTGGTGTTAAACATTCCTGCACCTTAAAATGCAAAGTTTCTTATGTCTAAATCTTTGTGTAAATGCCAGTTTCCTCTCACCATCACAAGAACTGAATTATACTGTAACTAATCTTCTGTGACTTGTTTATTTCATTCAGTAATAGTGAATAATACTGAATCTCACTTAGCTGCAATATTTCCTAGTAGTATAGAATGAATTTATATAATCTACTTTTTTAGATTTGTTGTGACAATATTTCTATGAGAATTTTAGGTATAAATTCTTTGAAACACATATATCAAGATTCCTCATTTTATAGAATGAATATTGTACATGTTAATGTTCAATTTTTTATTATTTTTACAAAATAATGTAAGTTCTTAGAATTAATCTCTACCACCATTAGAGTTGCATAAAGGTTCCAGTTATCCAATTCTTAACTAACATTTGATAGAAAGAAAAATTGTTAATTAAAAAAAAAAGCCTTTTGATTCTTTGTGGATTTTCTATTATGCATTTTGATCCTACCCTTCACCCTCCATCTGCCCTCTGCCTTTGCCACCTCCTGCCCAAAACAAAACAAAATTTGAAAGAAAAAAACCAAACCCCCAAGACAAAACCAAACAAAAACAAAACAATAACAAAAGTGGGAAGAATCCGCCGTGGAAGCTGCAGTGTGGCCCACTGAATTAGGACACAGTTACCCTTTACTCCTTCATCATCACACATAAGAGTTCAACTCTATTAGCATTGCTCAAGGGAGGCCTCTGGCTTCTGTTATAGTATCCATAATGGGCTCTCACTGGGACTCCTCTTGGATACCCTGCTGTTGTCCTGGGTCATGGAGATCCTCAAGTGTTGGATCTGTAGGATCATCCTCTTCATCTGCTCCAACAGTTATCGATGAGGTGGATGTTGGGATGAGCTAACTAATAGTCCAGCTTCAGGGCCTGGGTCGTAGGTGGGTTGGTAAGCCTGGCAGCTTTCCTTCATTGTCACTACCCTGGAGAGCAGCACTGCCTCTGCAGCAAGGCATGGGACCAGTTCTGCTCTCAGGCCCTCGGGTCTAGTTCACCCACATTCATATTCTCAGTCTGGTCCAGGCAAGATGCAGGGCCCTGTCTCTAGATTATTAGTGTATTATCCAGGTAAGGTACATGCCTGTGGGGACTGGTAGGGCCATCTTTCCTGACTGGAGCAGGGGAGAACCAGCTCTCCTGCTGCAGTATTCAGAGAAGGGCAGGGCCAGCAATTTCAGGGCCATTGAGGGTAGAAGCCAGCCAAGCACAGCCCTTGGATTTCGACAGGCTTGGTTCCTATGACCGCTGTGGCAACACAGGTCATGGACATCAACACAGATCACAGCTACAGCAGGACCACAGGCACAGACATGACCCCTGTCAGTAGCCCAGGCATGGGTATCACTGTGGCTTTAGTGGCAGTACAGGCCACCTAGATCAGCATGACCTTGCAGCAACATGGCCTAAAGACACCAACATGGTCTCTGGTAGCTGACTGGACTCAAGGCATTGCATGGTTCTGACAGTAACAGCCCCATAAACATCAACTCAGACCCTGACCACTATAGAGCCCCAGACCCAGACCACTGTAGAGCCACAACCAGACAGCAGTCCTGGCCCAGATGACACCAGGAACCCAGGTGATAGCACAGGTCACTCAGATCAGTTTGGCCTTAGCAGAAGCATGGCCCCCAGACACTCACATGACCATAGGTTGTGGTTTAGATCAATACAGACCCTGGCTTTGGTAAGATCATGGACCCAGATAGGGTATTAGGCCACAGCTCAGGTTCAGATGTCACTATGGCCCTAGGTGGTAGCCAAAAACCCTGGCAACAGAATGGCCTACAATGGTATCAGGAGCTATGGGTATCAATTCAGGCCATGGCTGCTGAAGGGCCATGAATCCAGATATGGCCGTTAGCAGCAGCCCTGGTATGGACAATACCATGGCCCCAGGTGACAGTGCTGGTCACTCAACTTAGCATTGCCCTGGTAGTGGTACAGCCTTGGACACCAACATGGTCATAGTTTTAGGCCTAGACCTAGGGAACCATGTAGCCTTTGGTGGCACCATGGGGACATTGAAAATCAACACAGACTCTGGGTGTGGTAGGACCACAAACCTAAACATGGTCTGCAGCAGTAGCTGGGGCTCAGATGTCACTGTGACCTCAGTTGGCAATGCAGGCCACTCAGATAGGCAGGTTCCCTGTGGCAGTATGGCCTAGGTGCCAGCTGGGACTACAGGCCTCTGCATGGCCCTCAGTGGTGACAGGAGCCACAGATATCAACTCATGCTCCCTCAGCAGCTTCAGGCCCCAGACCAAGATTGGCTCTTGGAAATAATCCAGACTCAGACATCACCTTGGCCTTGAGTGGTAAGCAGGTCATTTATATTAATCTGTTTCTTACCACCTGCACCTCTTCAGATTTACTTCTCTCTCCACCTCTCCCCATCTTCAACCTTCCCACCCTGTACCCGTTCACCACAATGCTGTTAGACTGCTGGGCACCACCAGTGGTAGGCGGTACCTGGCTGAGATCTGCCCCACCACTGTGTTGAGCTCTTGCTGTTGCTATGTCCCTGCCCAAAGCTACAGTGAATAAATGTTTTTATTAATTGAATGTCATTAGCTAGAGATTCTTTTGGATTTCCTATAAAGGCATAATATCAACCATGAATATTAAATTTTTCTCTTAATCAGACTTACAAGTTTTATGTCTTTGTGTTCTACATTTACTAGCTAGGATCTCTAATATAATATTGGAGTTAGAGTAACTGAGGGTGTCATTATAGATAACATGTTTCTATTTTGTTTGGTTCTTTCTGGAGCATAGAAGAAAAAAATCTAATCTCATAAAGAAAAATTTTATGCATAATTACAAAAACTTCCACACACTAGTTTATTTTTATCATGTTAATTATTTCTCTCTTTCTTATAATTACCCACCTGAAATAATCCAACCTTTTGTGTATATTTACCAGCTTTATTGAGAGTTAGGTGACAATGAAAATTATATATATTTAGGGTACACAAATTTATGTTTTGATATTGATATAAACACTGTAATTATACCAATCAACATACCTAAGACCTCAAAGAATTGCTTTTTTGTTGCAAGAACACTAATCTCTATCCTTTCTTAGCAAATTTCTGGATACAATATAATGTTAACTAATCATGTTATTGTCCATTAGCCTTCATTCATGCTGAAACTTTGTACCCTTTGACCTATCATTCTTGCAATTCTCCTTCCTTTCTTCACTTCTAATGCTTTAAAAATAAATTGCTAGATTAAACCTGCTTTTGTCATTTGAAAATTTTAAACTATGTTCTAGAACAATACTGGGTGGTAATTTTCTGTGTGTAACAATCCCCTCCACTTATGTCTGTTTCTGAAATCAGTGTTATGTTGCTTTATAGGATGAGTTGGTAATGTTTACTCACTTAATTTTCTGGAAAATCTTATGGCATTGAGAAAATTTATTACTTGGTAAACCTGTGGATTTCTTTAATAGACATTTGTGTTCACTTCTATTGAGATGGTGGGTGTCTCTTAGGAGACTTGGGTCTGATGCAGGCTTCCACTCAAGTGCCTGATCAACATCTCTAAGACTCCCTATTTGGCAGTTCATTGTTTAGACCAAAGCACCTACTTTGGTTTACCTCGTTGTAAGCTTGTGGACTTTCTGTAATTGTATGTTTTATTTTGTTTGTATTAAAAATAATTTAAAATATTTACAAAATTACCTGGCACAGAGCAAGAACTCTATAATAATGATGACTTTATTACTAAGATGCACAAAAATGCATAAACAAATGTGGCATGTTCATATGGGTTTTTTGTTACTAAGAACAATGGGATGCACCAGCAATGGAATGATTTCAAAGGGACTGTATTACACCAAAGGAATCATCCTGAGGAGGACTACATATTTATGACTTTAAGTAACATTCTGGAAAAAGGCAGAAGTATTGTGATAGGAATCAGGCCAGTGGTTGTAAGGGCTGGGGGATCTGATCAGGACTGATTGATTATAAACCAGCATGTTAAAAATGTCTGTGGTGAAACTCCCGTTTATTAAGGTGCCACAGCTCATAAAATTGACAGCTAAAGAGCACAGGCTTTATTTTATATTAATTATACCTTGGATAAACAAAGCAAACGAGAGCATTTTCAAACAATTTGATAACCACAATGAGCTTATTCCTGATTAACATGCAGATTTATGCCACCAATGATTTTAAGAATCTGCTGACATAAAAACCAGCATATTGTTAATTGTGAAGTACATTCCCATGAAATAGCAGTCGGGGTTCACTATTAATTCTCTGGAAATGGAGAAAAGCAATTTAAAAGGGGAAGGGCTGTTATTACTGTCAAATTACCAGGGACACTCAATATGCATCTTTAGATTTTCCATTACTTTTTACACTGTTCAAGAATCAGATTAAAATATGCTTATTGGTGAAACTAGATGCATGAACACTAAAAAAAAAAAAAAAAAAAGCAAAAAAAAAAGCAACCCAACAGAAATAAAAGGTCATGTTATACAGTCACAAAATTACACCTGTCAAATCAAAACACCAAGCAAAGTGCTATATTGCAGTTCAAAATGAAAGAATGGAGACTGTGATGACGAGTGGACTTCCCTAGAATGACCATGCCATGTGCAATGGCTCACTAGAAAGATCTCAGAAAGGACAACAAATTCTAATACATAATATATAAAATGGAAGCTCCAGAGAACACCTTGTAGGTATATAAGAACCAAGTTGACAATAAGAAGCCACAGTTCCTAACATCACAGGTCCAGATTCATTACATGATGGAGATGCCGACTGGGTTACAGCAGAAATTATTGGAAACACCTACAAGTTAGAGAAAGTGGCCCTCAACTATGATCTTCTTAAAAGATTCACTTGAAAGGTCCCCACTTCACTTAGGAAAGCAGTTAATGGTGGAGGAAGGTTGCTCTTACATGATCAGCTGTAATGGCCATCAATCCTGTGATGGCCATCTATCTGTAAATTATTTTTATGCTGCTTCTATGGAAGAGACTTAATTAAAAAAATTAGATGGCAAAACAAATATACTGACTCTATCAAAATCCTTATTCTCACCAGGATATGATGGTTCATGTCTTTAATCTTAGCACTTGAGAGCCCAAGGCAGGAGGACTGCAATGAGTTTGAGGTATAAATTATACAGATAATGCACAAATTCTATTTAGTATTATAACAAAGCCTAGAGCCAGATATTGGGGGAAAGCTGAAATATCAGACAGACAGGGAACAAATCACAGCCAATTCTTACACAGCCAAGTCCTCAAGCTGAGTGGGGTAGGTCTATCTCCATGAGTCCTCAGACTGACTGGGTGCCAGGGCAAAAGGGGAGAACTTCTGCCTTATGTTTCTCTCACCCACTCAGCTATCTCAATTCCAGGTTCAACTTTCCTAGAGCTAGGATTAAGGGTGGGTGTCATCACCACTACCACCACCACCACCACCACCACCACCACCACCACCACCACCACCACCAACAACAACAACAACAACAACAACAACACCTGGCTCTGTTTGGCCTTAAACTCACAGAGATCCAGAGAATCTCTGCCTCATGCATTACTGTCTCATGGCTTGGCTCTGTAGACAGCACTGTCCTCTAACATTCCAGACTGATTTTATTAAATATACAACATATCACCATACATAATAAATTCCATTAAACCTGGGTTACAGAGTAACAGTCTTCAAAAATCAACATATCCTATACCCAGAAGATGACCATCAAAAACAAAAGGCTACAACCTTAATCCTCATCCATCTTCAGAAGAAACAAAGGAACAATCCACATGGAATTCAAGGGCATATTTGCCCTTCTAAATACTGTATTCCCCACTTTGCAGATGCTAACATTTATGATCACTGAAAAAGTTAATTTCATCTTATGTACTAAAAATACTGGTGTATGTATTTTACTATTTCCTATATCTTTATGATTTTTTTTTTAATGAGCTGGAGACTAAACCCAGGGCTTTATATTTGCTAGGTATGCATGCATAATACCAGTGACCTAAACCTCCAACCTCTTCAAAGAAACAAACAGTAAATATATTTAAATAGTTGTCTGAGCTCAACTGTTACTTCTGTAAATTTAACACTTGTGGTATATTAGCTGGTATGTTTAAAGTATATTCGTTTGTTATAGCCTGAATGGTGAAGTCAGAAATAATTTCTTGTCTAGTGAAGATTTACAGAGTAAATAGTTTAAGAATGGTTCAAGTTTTGGGGCATAGGGTGGTACAGGTTGAATTAAGACAGAGACAAGTTAACCCATAAAAAATTAAAGTAGTCTATGGTACATCTTTTTAAAGAACTTGGAAAAACTAACAGAAATGTATACATCTGTTGAAATAAAAAGCAACAAAATACTTGGACATGTAATTTTGAAACTCAAAGTTAAAATGCAGCTTAGAATAGTTATAGAAATCTTACTTTACAATAAAATGAGAAGATTTTAAAAAATTAAGTTTATCTTTCTATAAGTAAATATTAGCACATGTATTCTTTCTATAAGTAAGTATACTAGGAACATATTTTAGAATTTATAGAATTCTTATATTAGTAGAGATTGCAAACTATTTAAAGAACATCTTTATACAAGCAAATATTAGCATCTATGTTTTTCATACAGGTGAATATATAAGAATATTCTACTTTATTATTATTATTTAGAAATTCCAAATGATATATGCCAGGAGTGAAAAGGGGAAGATGTTCAGAGGGAAATGAGAGGGGAAAGTTCTCATTCTGCTCTAGCAAAACTGCTGTGCATATAAGTAAAACATTGAAAGAGTTTTATCAATAAGAGAGTTCTCTTAGACAGTTCATAAAAGCAAGCAAACAAAGAAGCAAACAGGAAATTGCCATCTGTCTACATGAATTATAATCTACTTTGCAGTTCTGTGTTCATTTGCATTAATAGCCAACTTATTTAGCTTGTGATGGAAGCAATTATCCCTGAGAGCCCTCTGCCAGAATAAAACATGAAGGAAGGCCTCCCGATGGGCTGAGCTTGCAAACCCGTGTGTAACTGGGATGTAGACATTGCTTAATTTACTAAACATTTGGGCTGTGAGCCAGGGAGGCCTGAGATGATGGGCTTGTATGCTCCAAGGCTCTCAGGTGAGCTGACCATTTTTAGAAAGAGAGCAAGTGTTGGGCTTCCACAGGACACTTGGTACATATGGATAAAACATCACTTTAAATGTTTATTTTCCAGTAGTTTTGGAAATACTAGGAAGTATTTGGCTTCTTTCCTTACAAAATTGAAAAGTTGGATAACATCTAATGCTATGATGTGGGAAAGAGCTTTGCAGTTTTATTGGCTGGCTAACTCTGGGTCTTGGCTTTTTTTGGTACAGAGAGAAAAATCAACAGCTGTCTTTTTACTTCCTTCATTATCACTGGATGATATCTTATTGCCTTTTATATAATTTATTTGTCTTTTCTCTTTGTCTTCACAGCCAAGTCACTAAAGCCTTCTTCACAGTCCATCTTCATTTTCCTCTACACTGTCTTTTCTCACCATCCTGTATTTGCTCAAACTAACATTGAAGACACGAATTTCACATCTCCTTTGAGTGGTGTATGACAAGACAAACTGCAGTACATCAGAATTTTCCAGTTATCTTTGCTACTACTTTGAAAAAAGAACACAGGAAAGGGACTTCCTCCCACTTTTCCTAAGCAAAACGTCTCATTAAAAAAAAAAAAAAAAAGTAATATTTTTATTAGAACTGTTGCCAAAATTTTATTAGAATTTCAGGTTTTGGTGATGTTTACAGACAAAAAATGTCTTGATTTCTTTGACTGATTAAAATATGGTACCTTTGAGGAGTTCCCTGACATTTCTGTAAACCCGCTTCTTTAATGTTTTAGAAAATTGTCAACGATGTGAAAGAATGGTACTTGCTGTAGTAACACTGGAATATTCTTTTACTATATGTGATGTTACTATTCAAACAAACAGCTTTAAAAATCAATGAAAACTGTTTAAGTCTTCAACTTTTTCTTACTTAAAATAAACATGGAAAACGTAGTTTTGTAGTATTAAACTAAGCAGATTTGTTTTTAATTTTGCAGTTTCTCTTGCTTGCTTAGGAAACTCTTACTTCCTCTATGAGATCAGTTTAGATCTTCTAAATAGCTTCTTCTTTTTTTATAATTAAGTGATTATTTATTAAACAAGCTTGAAAATGTAGAAATTTAATTTTAATAGAGTCTATTAAAACTCTTTCCCAGCAACATTGTCTTTCTTTATTTGAGAGGATACCTAGACAAAAATTTACCTGCTAAGAATACACATATACATATGTATGTATAAAACTAAGGTAACTTACATAGGGTCACAGATAAAATGTATGTTCATACATATTTTTTTCATTATTATTATTATTATGAACAAAGAAGTCACACTTTCTAACCTTGTATATCCTTATTCAAGGTTCCTTCCCCTTCCCACCACATCAGGTCATTCTTTCTTCTCCACAAATCCCCATCCCCCTCCCTTGTCAGTCCCATGGTCCCACTGCCCCAATATTGCTTAGATCAGTCCTTATAACTCAGAATATCAGAGTTCAAGTTCTTTTCTTTCCCATGGCTCAATCATATACTCCTTTCACTAACACTCTTAGTATTTGTATCTGGGTCTGACATTAAAGTCAATATATTTAATTTTTATGAATATTGTAGAGCACTAACACAGACTCAGTGGTTTAAAACAATACATTTATTTCCTAGTTCTGTATTGCACAATTCTAAAATTTCTGTTCTTGAACAAAGCAAAGCTGTCAGTTGAGAAGGCTATGCTCTCTTTGTCTAAGGGAGACAAGTTGCTCTTTCTAGCTTTGGGCTTCTGGAGCTGTGCATTCTTTTCTTGAAGCTTCACCACTGCATACATACTCTGTTCACTTATTCACACCAATATTTCCTTCCCTGCCTATGTATTATCTCTTTCCTTTCCTATCTTAAGGACACACATGCCACTGCATTTTGCCACACTGAGATGCCAATATAATTCCAGGAAAATATCAAAATCCATAATTTGACCACAGTTTCAAAGTCTCTGTCACATATAACAAAATCCATCTATTCAAGGAGAGGAAGAGATTTCCTTTTCATGGCAGATCTTTAGTACTTAGATTACCTAGCATAGGGTAGGTGCCATATAATTATCAAACAGATGTATTCAAAATTTCCCTGAGGTACATAAATAAAACTGAGGTTTATGGAAGCAAACTCAGAAAATTATGGGTTTACAGTATTTATCAAAAAGTAACAAGTAAGAAACACTGATTAGATGCTTTATCATGTGTGTGAATGATGTATAATATGTATGTTTAAATGATGTGTGATGTATGGAAGGCATACATGATGTGTGCCGTCATCAGACAACTTTGTGAAATCAGTTTTCTCCTTTATCCTTCAAGTGGGTTCAAGGAATTTCAATCTGTTGTCAGGGTTCTGCAGTAAATGCCTTTATTCATTTTATGTTGCTGGCCACAGCGTTTTGTAGATCACTTTTTTTCATTTATCATTTTTTTTTTTTTTTTTAGTACTGGAGATTAGACTCAAACCCTTTCAGTGATACTATTGAGATACACACTCAGCTTAAGCAGGAAAGTTTTTGGCGTACTTTTTGTGCCGTAACAAAATTTCTGATGAAACTTGTGGTTAATTTTGCAATTCTGAAAAATGAAATGAAACTAATATCAGTGTACTACAGCCATAAACAGTGCCCATTAAAACCTATTATCTTACCATTTACAGTGAAATTTAAGTGGTCATTAGTATTTCTTTATATTCTGAATATATACAATCTAGACTATCACATACATCAATTTCATATAACATTAGAATGTTTTCTTATGCAATCAGTGACCTTTCACTAAGCTGTGATTAACTCAAAGCTATCTCAGAAAATATATTATCTGCATCTATTTTTAGAGTTACAATTCTTATTTTAGTAGCAAATTTTTAGAAGTGGTTCATAACATGTATTATAATTATGATATTTAAAGAAACATGAATTAAGCTGACTTCACTAAAGGAATAGTCTACAATATTTGAAAACAAAAAGGGATATATGTGGAAGAAGAATGATAAAATAATAATTAAGTAATATTAATGAAGAATGCTTTAGGATTATAACCTTAGTTGGGGACAATGTATCTAGAAATTATTTACTTAGCTATCAGCAATAAATTGTATGTATAATTTATTGTCTTTATGAAATATACAGGAAAGGTATATCACATAAATTAAAACATAATATTTTAAAAATTGGTATGAACAGAGAAAAAAATTGAAGGTGAGAATCCTAGTCCTTGGGAAGGTTGTTTCACAGAGAATGTGAAGTGGACTAGGATGGGAAGGGGACAGCTAGTGTCTACTGGAAGAGCACTCTAGGCAAAGGGATGCTGGAAAAAAAGCAGGCCCATGCAGGTGGTTGGAGGTAAGCAGAGTCAGCATAGCGGAGAGGAGTCTGAGGTAAGCTCTGAGGGGCATGTAGGTCACAGAGGCACAATTAGAAAAAATAAATAAAAAGAAGAAACACAAATATTCTGGGTTGTGAGAAATTCATACAAGATATTTTATTGTCACCAAAATTTAAATGTTTTGTGAATTAAAATAACTCAGGACAGGGTCAGCACCACGAAGAGTCCCTGACCACATTGTGCACATTAACACAGTCTTCAACTGGAAAAACACTTTAATAAAGACTACAGAAACAAGTTCAAGAGAAACATTTAGATAAAGGTTCAGAGGAAAGGTTTAGTAAAGAGCAACTTTTATTTCTCATTTAGTACTTCCTGTATTGTGAGCTCCTAAAACTACCTCTATTATTGGTACTTTAAAAACGCGAGAGTAAGAGCCATGTGTGACATCACCCTGGCCTCCTTTCAGGTAACTAGGTGGGTTCCACCTATTAGTTTTAGAGCAGGAGTAAACAGACATATGTAAACAATGTTTGTAGACAGACTTCAAGTCCTTTGCATATAAATGCAGAAGTGTTATAGCTGGGTCATAGGGTAGTTCTACTTTTAGTTTTTTTAAATTTCATGTGAATGTGAGTTTTCCCTGCATGCATGATTATGCATCATACATATGCATAACTGATGGAGACTCGACGAGCGTGTCCAATCACCTGGGATTAGAGTTCTAGACAATTGTGTACTGTGCTTGTCATGTGGGTACTTGTGATGGAATCCAGGTTTTCAGAAAGAGCTGTCAGTGCTGTGAACTACTAAGCCATCTCTCCAGTCCCTGATTTTAGTTTTAAAGAAGTCTTCATATTGATTTTCACAGTAGCTGCAGTTTAATTCCCATCACCAGTTAGTATTTTCCTTTTCCCATATGCTTCCTAATACCTTCTGTCTTCTTGATGTTAGCCATTCTGACTGGGCTGAGATGGAGTCCTATTTGCATTTTCCTGATGACTAAAGATACTGAATTTTTTTCAGATAGTTATTAGTCATTTGTGTTGTTTTCGATATTGTTTCTGCAGTTCAATAACTTGTTTATTGACTGTAGGATTTGAAGACTTGCCTCTTTAGTGTTTTATTTTTGATAGTCTCATATATTTTAGACTTTACAAGAGCTTTTGTTTGTTTGTTTTCCTGGGTCACCTATTCCATTCCATTAGTCTACGAGTGTTTGCTCTATTACCATGTTGTCTTTGCAATAATGATAATAAGTTCTGTATGTTAAGAAACAACTGTAGAGACATTATAGGTTCTCATGGCCATCTGAAAATTCTCAGGCTGGTCATTGAGGGGACTCCCTAGCTTTGACTGCAGCTTCTCATGTTCTACTGGCATACAACATGGATCACTTCTATAGTAATCAAAGCCTAGTTCAGTCTTTCAGTGTCTATAGGAACTTAATTCCTGGATGAAGGTTCCATAATGACAATTAAGATGGTCATCAATTTGATTGTAGGAGAACGTCAGTTTAAACACCCATTCCATTATTGCTTGGAGTCTTAGTTGGGGTCTTCTTTGTGTTCTTGGGTATTTCCCTAGCATCAGGTTTCTCTCTAACCCCACAATGGCTCCCTTTAGTAAGATATCTGATTTCGTTGTTCTCACTCTTTGTCGCTCCCCCCAACTCAACCATCTCATTCTTTCATCTTCTCTTCCCACCCTTCCTTTATGTCGCTCCCAATGCTCCCAATTCCCTCAGGAGATCTTCCCAGTGGCAGCCCATGGATGTCTCTTTTAGGTTCCTTCTTGTTACCTTGATGCTCAGGGGTTGTGGCACTCCATGTAGCTCCTCAACCACCTAAGCCCTCTACGTATAGTCTATCCTCATGGATAATCTGGTTGAGAAAAGACTAGGACCATCAAATCCATTGGCAAAGGTAGTCTCTAGCAGACTAAACACTATATATTCATTTCAGATTATTCCAGTGGACTTACTATTAAGTAAGAGAGTCTAATGATCACTAAGTCTTTCTCACACAGGTCTAGTGGGTAAGTTGGGTTAGAGTCTTAAACCATGGGGCTATGATATAGCTCTGTGAATGTAATTGCAGAATAAAAAGGAAACAGTGAGGCATTGTGCTGTGGGAAAAAGCAATTGTACTTGAGAGTAAAGACTTCATGGAGAAAACAGGGTTCAGACTGGGGCTTTCAAGCAGTGGTTGTAGCCTGGTTATTCTTGGCTTTATGTCTAAAATTCACTTATGAGTGAATACATACCATGTTTGTCTTTCTGGGTCTGTGTTATATCATGGGATGATTTTTTGTCTAGTTCCATCCACTTGCCTGCAAATTTGAATATACAACCCCTTCAAAATCCCAACACAATTCTTCACAGACCTTGAAAGAACAATACGCAACTTCATATGGAAAAACAAAGAATCCAGGATCGCCAAAACAATCCTGTTAAATAAAAGAACTTCGGGAGGCATCACCATCCCTGACTTCAAGCTATACTATAGAGCTACAGTAATAAAAACGGCCTGGTACTGGAATAAAAACAGTCATGTGGACCAATAGAATTGAACTAATGTCCCCAACATTAATCCAGACACATAGAAACACCTGATTTTTGACAAAGAAGTCAAAATTATATAATGGAAAAAAAAGCATCTTCAACAAATGGTGCTGGTGTAACTGGATGTGAACTTAAATCCTAACGTGTTTTAGAATGCTATGGATAATGACCATAGCATCTTTTAAAAATCAGACCTATTCTTTCTATTCAGCTCTTACTGGTACATCAAGCTTGAAGAGCTACATAACTCCCAAAGGCAATCCTGATTTGGCTTACATGGCCCTGCTCCGTGGGATTGTCTCCCCATCTCTTCAGGATGCCAATTAACAGATGTTCTCCTACTCTTGAAAGCTTCCAATATGACTTATGCTTTAAGGATTTGGGGGATCTGTAGTTTACTGCTTTAATCACCATAATATTTATATGTGATTTTACTTTTCATTTGCAGGAGCTACGTATTACAGAGTATATAAAGAGAAGATTCAAATGACTGACTTTAAAAGAATATCTATTGTTTCTTGAAGAGATCAATAACATTTTGTAATAACTTGCTGTTCTCTTACACAGGCACTCAATGATAGAAATGACCTTGATCACCGTGGGCTGTGTAGTATTTCCTTCTTTCTAACTGCAATCTCAATCTATTTTTCTAGAAGACTATATTTTTCTGTTGTTCAAAAGCAATGTGAAATTCACACACTACAAATACTAATGAGTGACTTATGGAGACCAGAGTAACTTTTAGATTAGATAATTTTGTTTATTAAATTACTGGAGTGCCATGAATAGTTTGCTGAAACTTTCCAATTATGTTTCTAAGGGTAGTATTTTTAAAGATCTGTCCCATGTGCAAAAGTGTGGAAAATACAAGTTCTGGTATTATGAGTTCCAACACAGGGAAATATAAACAAGCAAATAAAATTTTTAGAGTTTACTGACATTATTAGTTAACAGAAATAATTATGAATTAAGATTAAACTAAACAAAAATTATAAAATTATATAATACAACTTTTAATGAGTGGCTTGTAGATTATATTAATAATTTTAGTTTGAACTATTTAATTTTTAAAACCCAGAGGATGATATTTTCTATACTTGAAGCTCAGTCTTTCCTTATTAAAAAAAACATTATAAGAACTTTTGCTTTCATAGACCACAAAGAGCAGAATTTTAAATGACCTTTTAAGCTAAGTATAAAAATAATGTTTAGGAAGGGACCTTGAATAAGGATATACAAGGTTAGAAAGTGTGACTTCTTTGTTCATAATAATAATAATAATAAAAGGAAAAAATAATGTTTATATGTATAGAGAATTTTCAGTCTGATTTTTTCAATGAATCAGGAAATTACTTTGCAAACACATGAATCTATGTATTAAACTAGATTAGTGTTTTCTTCAAAATATAAATAGTTATAAGCAAATCATTTTGTAATAAGCATTACCTTGCTCCTATCCATATAGCTTTTATTCCAATAGCCACACCAAGTGTTACTATTTCTATGCGTCCCAGGTGCCTATGTTTCAACCTATCCTTCTATTCAGGCAGTTGGTGTCTATATGTTAAAAAAAAATAAAACGCTCAGAATGAGTGAATATGTTCTTAGAGGACAACACACAAAACAATTATTACTGGATTAAAATTTTATTTCATTGTTATAATTTTGTTTTTCAAATGAAGTTTTGCAGGTGGTTTTCTAGTAAGCAGAATGGTGAAGAGTTGATCTGAGCTGAGAATAAAGGAAGAAGAGGTATCACTAAGATCCTTTGGCTTACAAACAATATTCTTGGCCCTTCAAGAATATTTGAGGGATATTTAAGGATTCATGAAACAGTCATAGAATAAAGAATGTATTTTTAGTAAGACACAGAATAAATAATGTACTTATAAAAGGTTTTTTTTCACAAAAGTGAAGCACGAATTTTAATATTTAATGCTAACTATAAGTTATTTGATTATAATATAATATATAGATGCTTCTAGAACTTCTATGGCTCTATTAGGCCAATATTCTACAGTATATGCATTTAGTATATACATATATACATAAATGCCTTTTGAATTTCAAAGCACTTTTATAACTTTCTCACTCTTACATTTATACTCTATATTTCAGCTATAAATTAATCCGTTTCCTGTTCTTTACATATATTTATTTTTTCTATTTCCATGTTTCTGAATACTTCATGAGACTTTTTTTTATTACCTATAACATTTCCAAACAAAGCTCTGAGCCATTTGATTAAACTTCCTGATAACCACATTAAGTTGGTACCATGTCCCCAGTCTATGACACATAGACTATGACTTTATAGTTTCCTTAAAATGTAAGTAATGCTGTCTTAAAAGTGTTTATTATTATTGCTTATCCTTTAGCTAAATTTTATTGAAAGTTGCATTAGAAAGCTAGGTGACCCTCAGTGTTAAACATAGTGTCAAAACTGCAAAAACTGCTTGCAGGATGGTCATAAATAATAGTTCCCATATTCTGCATGTATTCACACTCCAAGAACTAAGCAATTAGCAGGAACAGTATATAGCCACCTTCTAGACACCAGAAGAAATAACTAAAATTGCTGGCTTGAAATAATGAAATTAAAAATCCCATTGGACTTCTTGAAGTCTTCTAGTATTCTTCCATTAACATTAGGTATATCACAATAACATACTATAGGAAAAAATCAATTTCTTCACATCCATTGTGCAATAGGAGAGAAGAAACAAAGTTAAATCTTCTCTTTCCTAGCAATGACATTGAAAGCCAAATGCAATTATCCCAGAGTTCTTATTCCCACAAAGAGGGTGATCAAAGAGTTGAATACTGATCTATCTTCTCCTTATGACATTTCCCTTTTTCTGGTTCCTCATTGCCCTTTTCTTTCCTGTTCAATGTTGTGGTTTCTTGCAGGCTTCGTGGAGAAAAGAAACCCCAAAGGATGACTCAGACTTTCCAGCATCTCAAATACTCGTCTTGCCAAGCTGCAGCCCTTCACCAGGGTAGGATCCTGTTGCCTAATCAGCCTCTCACTGGAGTCAAAGAGGGAGAGTGCTGTGGCTTTGCCCACGTCACCCGCTTTCCAACAGTGCCCGGTACTGCTGACTCAATTTGAGAAGTCATAAATCCTGAAAACGACCAACCTACAATGGGTGAGCACTGTATTATACCATTTCTTTGATGCTAATATTTCCTCTTAAGAAATAATCCATACTAAACTAAAACTGATAATAATTTGATATTTTAAAATCATTCTTATGAGTACACAACTGTAACACATTTACCAATCACTTGGTGTTCTTTATTAAGTTTAGCCCTGTGTTGAAATGAGACGAGATTGCCAAATATGGGAAATTAATAATAATGTTGATCTTACAAACCCAAGTTTTTCTTGTTTAAAGTGAGATGAACATACAAGTACTTAACATGAATAAACTTTAATAGGATGAGAACTTACAGTTTTCAATAGCTACTAATTTTCCTTCTTCTTGAAGTTTATGTATATTCATAGATAAAGGTGTTGACCTTAGTTTTCTAAGAGCCTGGGTAGGTATAATAAATACACTTGATTCAAGTTTTATAAATAAATATAATAATCCTTACTAAGCCCAAAGTGTTTAGACAAGATTTATAAGATCTGAAATAAAGTATGCATATTTTTTTCCATTTTGGGATAATATTTATTCACTGAGTTCTGAAATTCAAGATCAAGAATAACTTAACTGACTGTTAGTTTGATTAGTTTCATAGACCTAAGATAGCCACTATTCTGGATAATCTATGATTTCCTTTTTATCTATTCTTTGTCTAACTCTTGCCATACAATTCAGTTAACTGTGGCTGAGCTCAAAGAAATAGATTTTATTAAATCTTTCCTTGTTTTCTATACAGCATTTACAATATGATCTAAATTTTCTTTCATTATATTTGCAACATTTATATCAGGAAGTTAGCCTCATTTGAATCACTGTCCTATTTATTTTACTCTTAGTAGTTTCCTTTATAAATCACCAACAATATGGAGGTTAGGTATTGCTCTTTGTTTCCTTACCAGAATTTGTTCTTATGTTAATTGTAGGTTTTCTTTATCACAGTACTATAAAATTAAATTGGCTCATGTTAAAAAGAATTACCAAAATTTAATAATTTGAAAGTGTTATAAATAACTCCTTTTACTTATTTTCATTACTATGTATTTAAATAGTAATACTTTTATAAAATCACAGTTGTAATTCAGGTTTTCTTATAAAAATATTTATTATCCACACAACATGTATGTGATGTGTCCTCTACTAGATAATTACAAATAAATGCTTTGTTTAATTTTATCCTCAAATAAAATGCACTTGAAAATTTTCTGTACAGAAATGAAAGGATGCCATTTATTTCACTGCTATGGCAGATGTGGAGTCTGTACATAAGATCCTGTTAATCAAGTCTGACCTCCTTCTCTACCATTTACCATCCACAAGTCTTCTGCATCTACAAAATGCGGGAAAGTTAGTAACTTGTCTATGGAGTCTATGGAAGACTTAACTCAGTAGTAGTGCATTTGACAGTGACACTGGTGCAGTAGTTGTTGTCACTGTGACACTGGTGCAGAACTGTGGAAACTAGTCCTTAGAGAGTAGGTGTTCAGGTCAGTTCCAGTTCCGGGGCTCCTGGGACCTGTGTCTAAAGTGATAGTGGCTTCAGCAGGACTTACTTTCCACTTCTGGAGGGCAACCAAGTATAACAGCAAGAGTCTGTTATGTCCCAGGAGTTTCCTGGACAACCTGAACCAAAAACTAAAGGGGGAGATTTCCATGATTGATACTTTTTTTTTTTTTAAATAGTCTCTGGCTCTTAAGAGAACATGATCAGCTCAAACAGGAAATTTTCATTTAAATTGTATACACACACACACACACACACACACACACACACACACACACACACAGAGAGAGAGAGAGAGAGAGAGAGAGAGAGAGAGAGAGAGAGATATTTGTAGGTTGACAGTTAATAGCATTCCTTGTGACTTTCTCAGTTTTGCTATCTTCTTCACCCCTTCTTGTGTGTGCCTCCATTCTCCATTTCCCAGACCTGAGATTGACTCATAGCCTGCTAGTCCCCTCTGTTGATGCCAACACTACTGTACCAATGGTCCCTTCTTATGTTCCTGATGTCAGTAGTTAGTCCAGGATATGTGCTCATATCTGAAGATGTGTTGGGAAGAGCCTCCACTGAGAGAGACTACGCCATGTTTGTCTTTCTGTGCCTAGTTCACTTCTTTCAACATTATCTTTCCTAGTTCTATCCAGTTACTTGTCATTTTATGATTTCACTTTTCTTATAGCTGATGAGTAGTCAGTCCACAGAGTATATGTATCACATTTTCACTATCCATCTGTTAAACTAGTTAAGGTCTAAAAAATGAGAAAAGGGGTCCGGACTTTAAAAAGAACAAGGAGTGATATATGGGAGGGTTTGGAGGGAGAAAATGGAAGGGGGAAAATACCATTAAAAAATACAAAAAAATGATGTAATTTTACTATAGTATCAAAAATGACTAATTTTTTAAAATCAGCAAAATATCTTGCCAAAAGTAAAATGTAAAGGTAAAACTAAACACAACCTCCAAGGTTTTTGTTTTTGCTTTGTTATGTTTGTGTGTGTTTTAATCTCCCTCCCCCAAATAAAACTCTTTCAAAAGCAAAAAAAAAATTGTTATTTTTTATTATTATTTCCTTTATAGCACTGGAGATACTGTAATTAGTAAGGAAATCATCCTGCTAAAATCTACACAGATTTTGCATTCTAGAAGGAAAACTTCCCTTTTCCAAGTCTCTTTCCCCTTCTTTAGCCCCTTCTCTCTCTGCCTCTGAGGACATTTACTTAAACTAAGTGAACTTCTGCTTCAATTTTCACAAAATTATGAAGTATGATAGAAAATGACAAAGCCTAAAGTCCACCAACCTGAACTTCAAATAGACTTTCTGCCCTTGGTTACATTTGAAATTCATAATATATGTAGTCAAGAATAAAACTATGACATTATTGTTTAAAATATGGCAACAGAAATAATTTTCCCACATGGCAGAATCAAACTATATAAGACATCTTAATGACAGAATTCCAAGAATTCTTAAGAAAGATGAGTATCATATATCTAGTGCTTACTTTAGTCCCAAGTGATATGTACATGGGGACAGGAGAGAGGGGCAGTGTTTGTTCAAAGGTGGAAACTAACCAGAAAAATAATCATTATTTATCACAGAAACAATTTGATACATCAAGACATACCAAACTATTTATAGGATACCAGGTGATGATTTGATAAATGTATGTGTTATTCAACATGTGGTGAAAACATTAAAACAAAACTATTGGGTTTCTGAAAGTAACAGTGTATCATTGTTTAAATATGCATGCCAGAAAACCTTTCCCAGTGAATAATACTGTGCTGTCTGAAGGAGTGGAGGGTACTTGATTGGCTTTCTATTATGCAAATTTAAGACAATATGTTACAGTGAAAGCAGAGAAGCGGCTCATCTCCTCCAAATCAGCAAAGGATTAAATCTATCAGAATTAAGAAAAACAAAACAATTTAAATGCTGTATATTTAAAGAGACAAAAATATGAGCTTATATAAACCTTGGGGGGAAAAAGGCTAAGACTGGAATACATCTGTACCACATAAACCCCAAGAAAAGACAGTTCTGTGTTTACAATTACACCACATAAACCAGGGCAGTTAGAAATAATCAGAACTATTTCATAATAAACAGCAACTCTGTTCTCCAGGAAAACTACTTTATCTAACAACACAGCTTAAGACTGAGCACTGTAAACCCCAAGTACATTTATTGACACAGCAGGGATTTTTAACACATCTCTTTTCACTAAGCAGAAGAAAATGAACTTTAACTAGGTGAGATGTATAACCTATTTATAAATCTGACCCACAAAAACATGGCAGACATATTTTCCCAGCACTGTTAGAACATTTAGAGTGCCATCTCACAGTTTTCAGAAAAGTTCAAAGTTCAAATTTATTCAATGTCAGCCAAATTCTCTATCATATTCACATCTTCCTGTTCCTCTAAAGTCATTCTCCTTTCTGAGTTCAGTCTCGTAACTTCAAAGGGCAATGGAATGCTTGCACTATGGAAGAGACAGGGGCAAAGCATGAAAGTACTTTGCACTAATAGAAAAAGCCTGTATTCTTCCTGAATGTGTCTAAAGATAAAATGCCATGCTGTAGAAATGTAATTTTGGTAGAAAGTAAAAACTATAATAGAAAATAAAAATGTAATAGCTGGCAGACGTATCAGGAATAAATGATCACAAACAGGATAGGAAATACAAAGGCTTGCCCAGATTAAAGGACATATCTTCTATATATAGCCAAGTTCAGAAGAAATGTAATAACTCAGCCCCAAACAAAACCAATCCCAGCTAGGCTTGCTAAATATGTAAATATTCTTAGATGACCAAGAGTACTGTAATATATAGGTTTAAGCTCCTTAAAAACAAATACATAAAAACTGGCCTTTAAGGTAAACATTCTTATGACTTAAGAAAAAGATACAGGATTTTAGTATCATTTTAATATATAATTTGACTATACATACAGCTTTACATACATTCACACAGACATTTAATTTTAAAGCATTCTGCAGGCTCACTCTTTAGTACTGCTAGCATATAAGATACATTAGTGTTAAATATTATTTTTACAATCAACTTTCAAAAGCAAAAATGTATTTCTGTGAACTGAAATGAATAACTAATTAACTGTTCTATGTATTACATAAGAATGCACACTCACACACACACATATACACACAGAATATAACCTTAGAAAAGTCAAAAAAATCCTTATGTACTGAGATTTTAAAAAATACAGTTTCTAAATGCCTAGGTGGCAACTACCAAATCAAATAGCCTAACTCACCTCTGAGAGTGCTATTCTTGACATTTTCAAACACATATAGAAGAAAAACTGATTTTCTGCAACATAAATCAAATAATTGCTTAAAACCTCACCAAAGCCATGCTAGGGACACTGAATAAAATATAAGCTTCTGAACTCAGATATCTAGAGTCTGTGTGATCTGGACAGTTTTACCTCTCCATGTAACATAGGAAGTGAGAGATGATTGGAGGTAGAGAAGTAGAGAATACAGGGGGGAGGGAGATGGAAGGGAGGAAGGGAGAGAAAAGAGAAATCCAGATATCCAGTGTATGTATCCGTGAAAATACGGTAACTACTTCCATTCACCATATAGCCTTTGCATAGGTCCTCAGTAATACACAGACTACCTCACTTAAAGAAAAGATTCCTATTTGTTGTTTACATGCAGCTTAAATATTGCAAGTGTCCTTCCTGGTCACATTTTTATCTGAGGTAGTTTATTTCTATGATTTTCTGTCTTAAGTTGCCCATTTGTTTCTCTCAAAATCTATCGCTGCACAGAATTCAAAATAACAGTCAGCATATTCATAAGGTTCATCTTCCATCACACAGGCATCAAGGTGACCACAAAGTATGCCTGCTTTCTTCTGGCAGAACTTTGTGTATATTTTAATGAAAAAAGTTCAATGTCGATTATTAAACATGCCCATTTTCTGGTTAGTGTTAGAAAACATGTTCTGTGGGGGTGTGTGATATTTAATAACAAAGATCCCAAATCAGATAATCTTTCTGCGGCTACATATGTCCCTTTTGAGAGGTCAAGGGCACAGAAGAAACTGTTTTGAGAAGAAACTTTTATTTTTACTAAGCATGTTGATTTCTAGAGTTGTACGTTTTCATCTCCTTCTCCTTTGTTACATGTTTATTAATCTCTAGTGATATTAGAAATCAACATTTTTTTAAAAAAAAAAACTGTGAAATGATATTCTATAGCTCCTGGGAAGAACTACTTGACTACTGGTTTTCTATTTATTTATTCAACGTATTAAATGATTTTTACCATGCTGTCATATAGGCTTAGAAACATAAAAGTCTTCTTGTTCTATAAAATAATGGAGAGAAAATATGACAGTTAAAAGAAAACTATTACTAACATAAAAGAATTTCTTTGAACTTACAATAAATCATTAATAATTTTTGAATCCATAAATTTAGGTCTGCATATAGATTTAGTGTATGTAGACTTGTATGGACAAAATATGTTAAATTAAATTATATTTTAAATTATCACTTTACAATTTTCACACAAACACTGATAATTTTCAGTTCATTTGTTGGTTGGGATATCAAGGCCATGCTATCTCACTCTTTTCTCTTGCTAAAAAGTACCAGACTTTGTCCCAATAACACATGACTTTTTCTGTTTCATGTTGACCACAGCAGCCTCCTAACCCATCTTTTAGAATTCTATTCTTTCCACTTTCTATCACATATAGAAAAAACTCCATGATTTTATAACATTATAAATCATATAACTTAATAACTTAAAACCTTGCCAAGCCTCCATTGGCACATGGAGTCCTGTACATGTTTCTTTATTATTTGTTTTCAAACTTTCAATAAGATGACCAGGGATCTTCTTCTTAGATAGCTGTCCAATGGCAATTTTGCTCCTGTTTTGACAAGCCACAATATCTGTTCGATAGTTTCTGCTCCTAAAATATTTGAATTAGCTGACTTAGCAGTTGTGCTGAGGGTCATGAGTGCCCTTTGGATCTGTGACTTCTAAAAGCACAGCATAATGAAGATAAACTTCTGCTGTGAAATCTTCATGTTGAGGATATTTCAAAATACCACATTACTTCTGTAGAAATGCAGCAATACTAAATCTGTCTATTTGATCCACGTCATTCTTTTGATTATGTAGGCGTAATTTATAAATGTCTGATGTGACTTAAGGCCCACACCATGAAACGGAACCCATCCCTGACATTACTTACATGGACAAGTACCTGAGAGCACACAGGCAGGGACCTAGGGGAAAACAAATTCTACTTTCTCCTAGAGGAATATAGCAACAAAATGATTCCTAATGGCATTCAGCTAAACTCCCAGGTCAGTGTCTTACTCAGCCATCATCAGAGCAGCTTCTTCTTAAAGTAGTTGGGCACAAATACAGACACCCATAGCACGACTGTGTGCAGAGAGTAATACCTTGAAGCACCCAGTCCCAAATGGGCTGTCTCCATCAAGCCCATCTCTCAGGGCTCAGGAAATCCTGTGAGAGAGGAGGCAGAAAAAATGTAAGAGGCAGTGGGGACACAGGATACAGGGAAACAAGGCCTATTAAACACAGCAGGACTGATACACAGGAATTCACAGAGACTATGGCAGCACACACAGGTTCTACATAGGACTGGACCTGCTGAGATCCCTGTGCTGAGAGGGGACATGGACACAAGTCCACATCCCTAATTCAGAAGCTAAGTAGTTCTCGCCCAGAGATTCTTACTGGGTATAGAAACCGCTCTTAGGGGAGGCGGCACATCTACCTACCTAGTAGAGTGCGAGCACCAACACAAAATGAGCTCAGCGGCATTTCTGGGTGCTCTTTGTCCACAGTTTTTTCCTTGTAATGTTATAGTGTTGAGTTTTGTGGTTTTTATGGGACCTGTGTGTATTCCTGGGTCTATATGTATTTGTTGAGCTTTTTCTTTGGCTCCTTTTCTTTTGTTTGTTTTTATTTTTCCTAATTTTATCATTATTTTCTTATTATCATGATAATAATTATTATCATTTAATTGTCTGTCTATATCCTAATAAGAGAGAGAAATAAATAATGCTGATTTGTGTGGTTGGGGAAGTAAGGAGGATTTTGGAGGAGTTGTGGGAGGGGTAACCATAATCAGAACATACCACAATAAAAATATATCTTCAGTTAAAAAAGTTAGGGTCATTGAGATTCTTGACACAAAAAATATTATAATTTCCTTTGAGAAGAATGAAACAAACTGGTTAGAAATAAGAAAGAGAGGTTCAAGTACTAGAGACACAGAGTCTCCAGTGTGGTGGCCTGGGAATGAATCCCTGGAAAGATGAGCTGAGTCAGCAGGCCAACACAAAGTTCTACAGCCTCACATTTTAACTCGTAATTGTTAAATAAAATTACATTGGGCAAGAACAGGCTTATAACAAATCTCATTGTTATTGTTTATGACAATTGTGACTAACTCTGTCCAATTACCATAGATTGGCTTAAAAAGATCACATTTTCTGTCACTATATCTATGGTAAGCTGTAGAAAAGTCTTTCCTTGTGAACAGAAATAAAAAATATTTTTATCATCTAGTTCACAAAATAAATAACAGAACATATTTGATTTAATTGTGGGTTTATAAAAATGCCTAATATGTTAGACAGGCACAACCAAGTCAAATCAAATAAAGAAAGGACAAAGAGAAGGGGATAGAGAAAAAAGAATCATGCCCCATGTTTCCCATGTGTGCAGTGCTTCCTGATGCCAGCTAGCCTGCAGTGGGAGAGGCGTACTCTTTGTTAACTAGCAGAACTGTAAGCTAACATCATCTTCAGAAAGGAATTACAGCATTGAATTGATTTTGGTAATACAACAGCATTCGAAATGTCACTTAGACACAATATTTACATTTCATTACCATAAGGCAAACAGTGAGAATGTCAAAAGCATATGTAAATATTTGCTTTTAAATTATATTTCAGTTCGTGAGTGAAAAATGTCATAAAACACTCTGAATTCTTCAGCAAAGAAACATTTAGTCAATCCTAATTTTTCTAAGGACATTTAGTACAAGTTGTAATAATTTTAATGAGAATATGCTCTGGGCCTGTGTTTTATAAAATCCCACAAAAAAGATTTTAAATTCAAACACATTTGGGAAGTATTGATTCAATAATGTTAACATGCTGGTGTGTGTTCTGAATCTCAGGCCAGCTCTCATTCCTTCAGCATTTCCCAAAAGTATGGGACGAGGGAGCATGGTACTGCTATATCCTCTTTTATCAGTTCAGGGAATAAATTCTATGTGAGATTCTATTCTTGGAGAAATCCTTGAAACTGTACTTCTCTTCATAAAACTTGTGATATTGCTTAATCTGTTTTTTTATAGCTCACTTGAGTTCTTCATGCAATAATATATATACAAAGAAATTATGTATATTTATATTTATCTAGCTAGTTAGATTGCTAGCTACCTAATACACATATATTTAGCAATAAACACATGTTCTTCCTGACATGGACTCAACTCGAGTTGTTCCCATCCATCATAATTCTCAAAAGGCTTAACAGATAGTGCCTACAAGTCAGCTGTCACAAAGAAAAGCACCTAGAACAAACAATGATGACTTGGTAGGTTAGTAACTACATATACACAAATTAAAAAAACACACTGATTTATTTATTTAGGATGGTTGGTGTGTGTACTTGTGTGTGTTATATATATATATATATATATATATATATATAGAGAGAGAGAGAGAGAGAGAGAGGACTATTGCAGGAGTCTGCTGTTTTCCATCATGTAGGTTCTAAGGACTGACCTCAGGCTGTCAGGCTTGGCATCAAGCACCTTAACCATGAGACATCTAACTGGCCCAGTACTCAGAGACTTTGAATAAGGTTGCTTTTTTAAGCCTAGAAAATGAATATCTCCTTGTGACAAATATCCTGATAATCCAACAACTACTCTATGCATCCCTTGCCCACTCAGCTGTGCCACTCCAGTAATAAATTGTGATATAGAAAAAAATGTCCTTTCCCTAGGGAAACATCTTTACCTTTTTATTGCTCTTGCTTCACAAATCCAAATTTAAAAAAAAAAAACCTATAGAAGAGAAACAGACAACTTTCAATAAGAAAAACTGTCACTAAAAAGTCTAGAAATGGGATGGTTGGAAGAAACAGACTTAGTTTGAAAAAATACTTGTAACTAAATCTGACAATCTGGGTTCCATCTCTAGAACCCACATAACAGGAGAGAATCAGTTTTTCAAAGCTAATCTCTGACCTCTGTCTCAGCACATGCATGTATGTGAACATATTAATACTTGCTTTATGTAAATAATAACACCAATCAACATTTTTATTTTTTTAATGCATGTGTACATGTGTATGTAAGAATGTATACCACATGTGTGCCATAAGAAGCCAGAATAGTGTTTCAGATAGGCCAGAGCTCAGGTTACTGCTGGTCACTTAGTTGGAAAAGATACCACTAAAGTTCTCAAACTCTCTGTGTCTTAAGCCTTGACCTCACTAGTGTGTCTCTCATGTGTTTGTTTTGTTTTTGAGTCTCTCAAATATTGTCCCACCCAAGAAGGTACATAAGTTAGTGTACTTGTTTATGTTTTGCTTACTCAGATATTTAAAAGAATTTAAAAGGTATCAGCAGAGTTCCTCTTACTTTCCAAATTTGTTTATATTTTATCCAGGGATCAGTCTAACTAAAGGGAATAAAATACAAAACCCAATAAAGCAATAATCTTATGGATATACATTTCCCCTTCAAAGATTATATTGTATAAGAATAAATATATTTTATCTGCTAATATTTATTAGAAGTGGTAATTCACTAGCAATTTATAAATTTTTGATATGAATATTAAAAAAAATAAGGAACTATTTATTTAGATTAAAAAATTGGGGTGAACTTAAGACTTTTCGTACTATCTTAGAGAACCCTTGAGCTCTTGAAATTGATAAATCATAAGAAATCTCAATAATTTCCATTAATCTAAGTAATAAAATGAATCCAACTATTTTGCTTATTTTTCAGATAAGAAACTGCCAGGTGAAGCGTTAACAAATACTTTGCAAAGCATCAAAGTCATGTACACCAATTTTTGGCAGATTATCTTTATAAAAACACATGATACAGAATATAAGCAAGGGTACACAAGATGCAGTGCTAGTAAAACACAAAGTATGATTGATGCACATGTTTGAAAATTCTAAAATATAATGAAACACCTTTGTATATAATTCTCCACAATGTACATGAAACTCAGTTCTTTATATTTTATGTTATGAAAATATAATTTAATTGTTAGTTATGGAAGAAAATGTTAAATTATACACTTAGGTTAATACACTGGCAAAATGGATAGCTGAGTACAGTTTACTTCTGAGATGTAAAGAAGTCTTCAGATTATCCTTGAAAAAAAAAGCTAAACAAATTAAAAACTACCTTTTACTGACAATGAAGTAACTGAACGAACAGAGATGTTGTATAGAAGAGATGTATCAAAAGGCACTTATGACTATATTCTCAGAAGTCTGTCTGCATTTCCTATCTGTATAACTCATACCACAAATAAAGAAAACTGTTCTTAATAATAAAACGTTATGTAAATTTGCCAAGTTGGAAGAGTCAAACATCAACACTAATATAATTTAACTTGTCCTTATTTTTTCCACTTTCAACTGGAATTTGTAGAGTATGTCATAGAGAGCTGTGCTGTCCTTCGTTTGTGTTCTAGAATTTTGGGTTGTCCATTGTCTACAAAACACTATGGGGAGTGTGTGGCCCCTAATGCAGCTGAGTTGGTAGAGTGTCCATCTAGCATGCAGAAGGTCCTGAGTTCGATCTCCAGTACATATAAACTGGCATGGAGGTAAACACTTGTAATCCCAGCATTTAGGAGATGTTAGCAGGAGGATTATATGTTTCACACATGCTTGGCTCACAGTGAGTTTGAAACTATCCTAGGACACAAGTGATTCTAACTCAAGAAGAATTACCTGTGTGTACATACATATTTACATATACATGTATATATATATGTACATACATAAACGTAAGCCAGTGATATTCACTGAACTAAATGTCTCCATTTCTTTCATACTACCTCCGAAAACTAATGAATAGGACTAAAGGCCAGTCACACTCCAAGATCTTCCCAGTCAACCCTCATCCTTTTCCATTCTTCTATATCCCTAAGACTATACTGACTAGAAAACATGGGCTAAGCAACAGCAGGAGAATGCATAAAGACATCATGAAACATCTGTATGCAGTATGCCTGCTGAATGCTAGATATGTCACTCTCTAGTGTGGGCTGATTAACACACCAAAGGTCAATGCATGTATTGGATCAGTCCTTTACTTCAGGTTATATCTCTTTTTAACTGGTGATAGAGGCCAGTAGTACTCTACTCAACTTTTCAGAACTATGTCTAGGAAAAAAGTTATATGACTAAAAAATCTTAATAATGTCAATAACTGAAGTTTTAGTCTAGACTACTAAAGCAGCAAAACTATTAACAACTATGCTTCAGTAATTTAAGCAATATCTGCTTGGTTTATTGCAATCACCACTGAGGGAAAAAATGACGCTGTGCAGAGTGAATTTTGGAGGCAACAGCATGTATTCACCCCTGGCCTTTCTACATTTGTTTTCACTGTAGAGTAAGATTATCATCAGGCAAATTTTTCTTCCGGGGGATAGAACGCTTTTTTCACAGCTATATATTCTTAAGCAATTGACTTTCTTCCTAGTACCAGTTTCTTTGTGTGTAGATAAGATTAGGCTGTAAGATTATTATATGGATTGAAGAGCTTTGTGTTATCAGGATGGAAACACAGCAGATGCTAACTAAACAGTGACTGTACTCATGATATTTGTTAAGACAAATATAGTCTTCTATTTCTTAAGATGTATATATTGGCCAGGTATTATGGCAAACATCTTTAATCCCATCACTAGGGAGGCAGAGGAAGGCTAGGATTTCAGGGCAGCCACAGCAACACAGAGAAACATAGTCTTCAAACACCAAAAAAAATTAGTAAGTAAAAAATAAAATGCATTCCTTGGACAATCCCATCAGAAAGCCACTAAGCAGGGAAGAAGACCACAGCTAATGGATTTGCTTATAGGAAGGTAACAAGCAATCAGACAGAACTCAAATTTGTTAAGTCAGAAAAGTCAATAGAAAGCTTGACAGGGAACCTCATTCAGAGATTCTCTGACATATTGGTGATGAGCTAAGAAAGAGAACTGAAATGCATACTGACAGACCAATTACTAGTCCATTGGTCCCAAGAGAGTCACTAAGATTTCGGCCAGAGATTCCCCAAATTATTCCATCTCCCAAACTGCATCCAGCTACAAATATTGTCTTACTAACCAGGAATTAAGTACTGGATGGTCTAAGTTTCCTAAATGAACATATGCCAGGAGACATGGATATCTTAGACTAATGTCAAGAGAACTTTAGAAAATGAATAACAAGGGCCTCTGAAAAGTCATATTTTCAGCTTTTGAAAGTTAGTTGCCACATGGCAGGAGGGTGGAGTGACAATGAAGGGGTCACAGACTATGGCTCCACCCCTATGAATAAACCCTAGAGGAAATACCAATGGGAACAGAAAAAATTATACCACTCAGATTTATAAGAATAGACTTGTGGTTTGCAACTGAATTTATTACTTTTAATTTATCAAGGCTATTGTAATGAAGCAATTACTCTCCCTTTGATTGATATTAATTTGTTGCACAATTCTGCACTATAGCCATTTTATTTTTTTGGCTGGGTATTTTCCAAAACTACAACCAAATCAGAATTTTTCTGGAAAGAGGCTTACTTTCAATTCCTTTGTTTATACAGCACAGCAAGTCATGAAACACATGATAGAGAGACTCCAAAAACAGTACAATGACCCATGTTTATTTTTACAAAAGAAATGAGTTCGTCATTTACCATACCTTTTTCTTTCTGGCATCATTATGCCAGAGCCTGCCTGTGCATTTATGAATTTTATTTCATAAGAAATTATATTTCCTTTTAGAGTCTAGTTACTGAATGTACCATTTATAAATCTAACACCAATTTTGCATATGAAAAAATTTTTTGCTTCATTTCAAGGGCTAATGAACAATAGCCCTGGCAGGAACATGGTCAGGCTGTTGCACACATGAATGTATCGCAGCCAGGACTATATGTATAAGAACTGCACACAGTCAAGCTGCCCAAAACAGCTGCATGGTGTCATAATGTCCATCACTAGCTAGGGAACTGCTGCCAAGTGATGGCTGTCTGGGGAGGGAAAGCCCATTTTCTTGAGGGCTGCAGCCTCTGGAGGGTCACCTATGCTCTATAGATGGTGCTATAACAATGTCCACAAAAGCTTAGTGGATCAAAACAAAACAAAATAAAACAAAAACAACCCTCATATAAAGTTGGAAAGAAAAATAGTAAAGGGAATAGGGAAGGAGCTGGAGGGAAAGGTTGTGTGTGGGGGGGTAGATTTGATCAAAGCACATATGCACAGATAAAATCCTAAAACAATAAAACTATTAAAACTAGAACTTTAAAAACCAAGAAAGACAATGTGAGTCTAAGATATTTTAACATGAAAAAAATTAAACCTGAATGTCCTATATCTGGAGGATAAGTTAGGTAAATTAAATTGTAATACTTCTATGTACTGTGTTCTTTATGAAACAAACTGAATAGTTTCCACTTCAGTACATTACATTATTAAGATTCTGAGTGGAGAATGAAAAAATTCTTTAGTCTCTGAATTGGGATGTATTATGATAAAGTTTGTTACATATCCTTAATTGGACATTACTGACTTTCCTTTTTACCATAATAATTAAATATTAAATGAAAATGATCTACAAAATCCCTCTTTTCAAAGCTTTTTCATGAGTAGAGTCCTTAGGGATTAACTGTATTCCTTCTGTCTTAAAGATCTGTGTGTGTTCAGATTGCCTTGCATTATGGATTATAAAGTCTTTGGAGGAGGGAGTGGAGTTCAGCAGAAGGCTTTGTAGAAATGATTGATAGTTCCTAACTGCTATATTTTCCTACATTTTAAACATATCAATCACTCTTTTTCCTGAATCTTCAAATGAAAGTGAATACTAGTTTTCAAATATCAATATTAAATAAATAAAAAAAAAACATGGGAAAGATCTGACTTGGACGAGAAAAAAAGCAGCAGTAATGAACTAAGATCCTGAAGTATGGGGCAGAGTGCTTCACGGATTCATTCATGTCTGCGAAGGAGGGTGGGCCCATGGAACATGTATCTCATGTCCTCCTTTCAGATGCCAAAGGGCAGGCAAATAGAAATGCTTGGGTTAACTTAGTTCACATTCAAATGACAAACCTGAGTCAATTTATGTGTTTATTGAATTAGTGAAATAAAATAGATTAGGAAACATTAATCAAATAAATCAGAAAACTGAGTTACATAGCAGTTTACAGACGCATTTTAATGCCCCAATTTGTGCTGATTTTTCTAAATAGAGAAATTTTGGCAACTGGCACTCCAAAAACCATTAATATTTTAGTTAAAGAAAAAATTAAGAATTTATGATGCATGTTTTACAAATGTAGATACATATGAGGAAGAAGTGAGAATTATACAAAGCCAATACATAGTTGGGAGAATAGAAATCCCACAAAAAATGGAAGATCCTAGATCTATCCTCAATATGGTAAAAGGCTGCTTAGTTATCAGATCTTCATGTAAGGTGAGAGGACTAAACTATTTACTGTTCTCTATAGCTTGCAATAATCAGCTGGAAAAAGTTCCTAACTTTAGCAGGTTAAGATTCAGATGTGATAAATGATACGATGGTAAGTTAAGTCAGTTACTGTTCTACTGCAAGAAGCAGATATTCTGATGGAAAGAGCCACTGTATGCAGTGTTTTTCTTTCAAAAAAATGTATCAACTACAAGAAAACACACACACACACACAAACACACACAAATGCTACTGAACAAATGTAATTCACTCTGAGGCCAGTGGATAGAAGGGGAGGTTGGGCAAGTTTTCTGGAGAATGTGGTGCTTATCCTGTAGTTTGAGGGAGTTCATGGGCCAGTGTGAATCAGAGCTGAAAAGGCAGGAAGACATCCCAAACAGGAAATAACATCCATCAAATTCGGAGGAACTTGACACAGTATAGCTCTATAGATGGTCAACACTTAAAAAGTGGTTGATGTAGAGACTAGAGAGAGACTCAAACTGAAATGCCCAAAGTTACTCAAAACAATAAAATTTGTTAGTGGTGGTCATAGAAAATTAAATAATGAGGGGCAGCAAAATGGCTTACTGAATAGGTGTTTTTGCCCAGTCCTGGTAACCTGGGTTTAATCTCCATGATCCACATGGTAAGAGGAGAAAAACCACATTTCTAATGTTGGTCTCTGACACTCATATGCATGCTGGAGTATGTGCCCACATAATACAATTAATGTCAAACTAAAAAAGAAAACTAAAGAGTAAATATACTCTCTAAAGCAAACAGTTGGAATAGTTGATTGCCATTTCTATATGGTGACAATCTTCTAATTTCAAGAAATTCAGAAATCTCTCTCCTTTAAGTTAAAATGTCAATCCCAACTTTTAAAAGAAACAAGGCCAAATAGAGATCTGCACTGAATTCTGCTATCTGCCACTTAACAATTCTGAGGTATAGTCAAGTAAAGCTACACTTACAAAAAGCTCTATGTATTAGTAGCTCAGGGGTTTGACCTTTTTGGAAAACCAAGGACTAATTAAGAGGTTTGGAACTAATATTTCAGCACTGGGAGTCTGGGAAGGAGCTACATAAGAAGGACAGTGATAGACATAGAGAGACACTGATTTGAAAGCAGCTAAACAAGGCATAAAGTTAGTTTTGGACACAAAGTAAACTCAAAGGTTGCTCTCCTACCTTGGTTCATATTCTTATATCTACCCCAGTATTTTTATGTCTTCTGCCTTATGTATTTATTTAGATCCAAAGTTTTACTATCTATCCCAGGCTATCATAAAACTTGTGATAACAGAGGTGCACCTCTGAGCCTTTTTAAAGGGATGATACATTGTATAATGCACAAGGTGCCGGGATGAATCTTTCCAAACACAGGGACTCACATAGTTATTTTAGAGATACTAACATAATCTTTAAGCTAAAATATTAAAACAATCTTTTGATTATACTAACAAAAATTAAGATGACAGAGCATTGGAATGATTCATTGGGGTAAATTTCTATGCAATTCACAACTAATCAAAAGATAGACATATTATTCAATGGCTTGAATGATGTTGCTCTTCAAAATTCATGTTGAAAATTTCCATTTAGGTGCAGTAAGATGTGGAGCCTTGTGAGAAAGTAATTAGATCACTAGCGGTCTGCTTTTAAGAACAGATGGGGGCCTTATGAAAAAAATGGAAGGAATTTCTCTAGGCCTCTTTTCACTTTTCTGTCTTCTGCCATCCTAGGGCAAGCACTAATCTCTTTCCCAGGTGTCTCACAGTTAGTATTGCTGTGATCAAACACCATGACAGAGCAACTTGGGCAGAAAAGGATCTTTTGCTTCCATATTGCTGTTCATCCTCAAAGGAAGTCAGGGCAAGAACCCAGAGGCAGAAGTTGATGCTGAATCCATTGGTGGGTGCTGTTTACTGGTCTGCTCAGTCTGCTTTCTTTACAGAATCCAGGACCATTATCCCAGGGATGACGCCACCCACAATGGGCGGAGCCCTTCTCTACCAGTCACTAATTAAGAAAATGTCCTACAGGCTTGCCTAATGCACAATATCATGGATGCATTTTCTCAATTGACGTTCTCTCCTTGCTGATGACTCTAGATTGTATTAAGTTGATGTAAAACTAACCAGCACACCACATGACAATGTAGCAAGAAAGCTCTCCCTGGACACTGACTCTTAGGCTGTACTTTAATCATGGATTTCACAGACAGAGAACTGTGAGAAATAAATATATATAACATATAATTACTTACTATGCTGCATTTTGGTGTAACTCATGAATGGACTAAGACAGATATCACATATGTAGAAAGGGAACAGAAAGTACTATCTTACTCTGGTTATATTTCACAAATGCTGTGACTAAAAATCAGTCACTTTACAAGTTCTCTGGATCATCTGCACTGTGGTTAAATTGCATATTCAGAGGAGGCTAGGACAGCAACTTTCCTTTGGATAACTACATTTTCTTTTAGTTCAATGAGTAATGGCCAGACAACAGTAAGTCAAATGGAAACTGAAGTCATTAGGTGGGGCGAGGTGATGTCAAACCTCTGAGTGTTTTTTCTTTTAACCTTTTAGTTAGGAACTTGATTGTGTTTGCCCAACTGGCACAAAACAAGATTATAAAAAAGCATTTCTTAAACAGATCTGTGGCTAACAAAATTATTACTGCTTAAACAAAAAAAGCTAACAATAATTTATTTTTACTTTTTTAATTAAAATGCTATTTTTTTATGAGATCACGGAAAACATTCTATCTGTAAAGTTTCTATATGATACAATTATATTATATAAGAGTAAAGGAACTTGTTAACTATTACATATGGAAATAAGTTTCATGATTGTAAATTTCTAATAGCATAGTTAAGTAATCCTTTATTCCAACTCTATGTACAATCAATGTTCACTTAAGAACTGTGGTAACAAAGTTTAGCTAATGTCATCTAATGCTTTTTGTTTTTAAAAGAACATAGAAACATAAAAGTGGTAAAAAATATTATAACTAGCTAAGTTCCTGTATCCTCTCAGTCAGTTACATGAAATAACATCTAACACTAAAGTGAAAGAACAAAAATACGACTTCACAACTATGCTCTACTCAGCAGACATGGCCTGGGAGATGAGGTGACTCTGGACTCTGCTGTCCTCATTTTTTAAACTGAATCGGCAGATGCCAACACTGTCAGTCACTAAGGCAGAAGAAAGAAAAGTTTTCTGACTTTTAACTTAGGGTACTACCTCTAATCCAAACTTGTCAAGAGTGGCTCTAATATTCTCATTCAACTACAGCTGTGAAGTGCAACTGAACCATGTACGCAGACAGCACAGACAGATGTGTTTCTCTTGGTGACAAGAACTAATGAGTATCCCAAGTGTCCACAGAAGTGCCCTACTTTATTTCACCTTCTCTGTTTTCTCTATTTGACTAGACTACGAGTCAGAATCCATGGCTAAAGTTTCTGTCAACAATTTTTTTTTGATCCACTCAATGTCCATGAAGACCTTACAGTCTGATTTTAGTAAAGTCAGCTAGGTGTAGGGGCTCAAGTCTGACAGCAGTGCTTGGGGACTGAGGCAAGAGGAACACTGAGAGTCTGGGGCAGCCTAGACTAGAGTGAGACCCAGTGAACACAGACACGCAAACACAATCTGCTTAGGACCCTTCTCCCCAAACTACATTTAATTATCTGTTAGTATACATTTAAATCTAGTTTTGAGATCATATAGCAGTTGCCAGAGAGAGATAATAAGTTATCTCAACACACTGAGTAACCATAAAGGAACCACACAGGTATTAAACCTAGTATATTTCATAACAGACAACCAAGCTCTGGCTGATTTGATTATTCCAGAGATGTTAGGAACCATTAAAGGATGAATCATGGAGCTTTGGCACCAACAGTTATTCTACTTTTCTTGTATTTGCTCTTTAAAAGTCAGCTTTGGAAGCACTCATATATTGTTGGAGACGGGAACATTCTCAGATGTGCTGGCTATTCTCAATCACTTTAAGACTATCTCTTACAAATCTTGAATGCCCAGGGCTACAAAATTTGTTGCTACAGAACATCTTTCTTCCAGAAAATCTAGACTCATATACAGTAACATCTCTGTTTTCATCATTGATAAATCTTTGTTATTTTAAAACTTAGCCTAATTAAAACACATCAAATTTTGTTCCTTGACAGTAGATGGCTTATCTTGGTCTTTCTTTCTGCCATTGCTTTGATAATTTGAGTGAAATGAATTTAGAAACAGCAGAGTAAGTGTTTGCCAGAAGAAGTTTCAAGAAATCATAACTTCCAGGTTGTGGCATGGTTACTGTGCACTTCTCTTAGATCTACAGTGTCTTGATTACTTTTAGCTCACTTGTTGCAAGACAACACCTGAAAAAGGCAACTTAAGGAAGTGAAGGTTCCTTAAGTTCCTTAAATGCTCAAATGTTAGCTAATAGTTTAAGGAAATAGCTGTAGCAGAGACAGTACAGCAAGAGAGACTAATCATATCACGTCTGTAGTCAGGAGATAGAAACAGATGAGAGTATCCAGCCCAAGGAATGTTACCATCCCATCTCTAGGTGAGTGTTCTCACTTTACTTAAACCTTTCTAGAAACACACTGACACATGTAGAATCAGAAGTGTGCTTCCCTGGGGATTTTAAAACCAGTTGATAATGAAGATAAACCACTGCATAACAGGAGAGAAATCAAATGTGCAGTTTGGTACAGAAAGAAGTGTGAGTTTAGGGTTGTAGGCAAGTTGAACATAGAAATAGCAGGTGTAACTGTCAAAGACATTAGTGCTATTAAAGAGAGACCTGGAGAGGTATATGAGGAAAATAAGAAAATTATCTCACAGTTAAGATCCCACTCATCAAAAAGGCATTAGCTTTTAAAAATGAAAATTCAACTGAATGGAGAGTGACTAGAATGTCCTAAAAGAAGATTCCTGTTTGTAAACAAGCACCCATGTGAAGTGTTTTCAAAGTTCAGCTACCACTGCAGCTGTGGTAGAGAAGGCCAACTATCTTAAATTGGAAAGATAACTTGGCTGTGTTGTCAGTATGGAAACCTGTTCTCAGGTATTGAAAATGGAAGACAAAGTAGTAAAGCCTGCGGAGGACAGACAACACTTTTCTGTGTCAGATTTCCTTCACATAGGTTCTGAGAGGCCCTGGTGTGAATCTGTGAAGCTTCACTGTAAGTTCTAACAGAGAACCCAGGATTTTGGAAATACCAGACAATGAGATATAACATACCTGCCTAGGCAAGCTGTAGGCATTGGGTGGAACTGGTCCAATAGAGGTTACAGGCAAGAGAGCTAAAGAAATGGGGCAACTTTGGTCCAGTAAGACACAGACAATACCAATCATGAGCCCTCCATGCCGGACATAGGTCTGCAACATCCGAGGTTTGCCTGGCTGCAGTCATTGCTTTAGTTCTATTTTTCTTTGCTATAAGCTTAACCTTACCATTAGGAATGGCTACCCTGTGTCCTTGTATGGTAGAAGCCTCACCAACAGGATTGCCCAAATATGAATTGAACAAGTAATATACTAATGGGCATGTAAAACTGGATTGGAAACAACCCAGGAGGCCTCAACCCCACACAAAACCTACAGGCAAATGGGTAAAACTGGGAACAGGAGAAGTGGTCTTCTCCAGGGAAGTGTACACGAATTGGTTGTTCAGTGTCAAACAGCCCTGAAAATATTCATACAAATGTATGGACTCAACTGGTTATATTTAAGAACACATATGTATACAAAACTACATATGTGCATGCAGTAATAGTTGATAAAATGGAAGCTATGAATTTGAAGGACAGCAGGAATGAGGTATATATTAGTGTTTGGACAAAGAAAGGAAAGAAAGAAATTTTGTAATTAAAGTAGTCTCAAAAATAAAAACATAATAAATGATGAAAAAATAATAATACTGAGTGCCAATTATGTTGCAGAAAGTGTGCTAAGGAATTGCTTGTATTACTCCATAATTCCTTTCTTATTTATAGTCAAGGTTTTAAAAACATCAAGGAGGGGCAGAGAGATGACTTGTTTGGCAAAAGGGCTTTTACATTCCAATTGGATGTAAAAGAACTCTAAGAGTTCTAATCCTCAAGAGAGTTTGTAAAGCTCCATGTGGTCACATGCACTTGTAACCCCAAAGCTGTGGGTACATAACTGGGACTTGCTAGAAGCTAGACTATGTTCAGGTTCAGTGAAAGATCCTGTCTCAAGAGATAAGAGACTAAGGCAGAAAGTTCTAGAGCAAGACATCCAATGTCTTCTTCATGTGCCCACCCAGATGCATCTAGCACCTCCCTCATATAGGCACTCACACTGCTGTGATGCTCAAATCTTACTTGTACTTAGCAATACAGCTAACAAACAGACCTAGGTCACTAGGTCCCCTCATCCTTGCTGGAGTCCGGCTTACATTGTACAGGCTCTATGTGTGCTATCACAGTCTCCATGAGTTCACATGTGATCTATCTAGAAGATGGTGTTTCTCTGGAGTAAACATCACCACTGTCTCTTACAATTTTGCTAACATCCTCTCTTTTACCATGGAAGTCTGAGGCATGAGGAGAGGGTCTGATTTAGAGTTTAGGGCTCCAGTGTCTCTCATTCCTTCCAATTGGATGGATCTCTGACAATTATCATCTACCATAAAAGTTGCTTTTATGAGGGGTGGGCTATGCACTGGGGTATAGTATTTTGTAATTAGGAGTCATTTTGTTGCTATGCTCCTTTAAGTAGAGTAAGATTTTTCTGAGTAGTAGTAGGATTTCCACTAGAGACCATGATCCATCTAATCTCAGGTTCTTGAGCACTTTAGCAGTGACAAGTAAGGATTCCATCTCAAAAAAATCCTTAAATAAAATGTTTTACAAGGCGAGTTACTCCCATATATTTGTGTCATGATTCACCAGTATATCTTGCAGGTAGGTTGCTGTTGTAGGTCACAAACCCAGGCTAGCTTAAACTATTCTGAATAATAAAAGTATTTTTAGAGGTACCACCATTTCAGATTTCAACTTGTATTACTGAGCTCTAGTGATCAAAATGGCATGGAACTGGCATAAAAAAAAAAAAAGACACGCTGCTTTGGGGAATCGAATAAAGATTCAGACTTAACTATATACACCGATGGATACTTATTTTTTTTGACAAAGAAATAAAAGATATACATTGGAGAATAGACAGAATCTTCAACAAATAGTCCTGGTCAAATTGGATGGCTACATGTAGAAGACTAAAAATAAATCCTTATGTATTACTCTCCATAAGAATCAACTCCAAGTGCATCAAGACAATCACATAAGACAAGCTAACCTGAATCCAACAGAGCTGAAAGTGGGGAAGAGGACTGAACTCATTGGCACAGCAAAGAACTTGGACAGGGCACTGATGGAACAGGCACCAAGAGTAACAACTGACAAACAGAACCTCATGAAGCTCAAAAGCTTCTGTATGTCAAAGGACACAGTCATTTTGTCAAAGTGGCTATCTACTGAATGGGAAAAAAAATCTTTACCACTTTACATCTGATAGAAGGCATTTAAAAATATATATATAAACAATCAACCAAACAAGTTTCCCCTTCCCCAAATACCTGAACTAAAATAACCCAATTGAAAATGGGGTTCAGAACTAGGCAGGCAATTCTCAAAAGAAAAAAACATAAGTGGCTGAGAAATACTTAAATGATAGCTATCAGGAAAATACAAATGAAAACTACTTAGTAATTTGATCTTAGAGTAGCCAAGATCAATATTTTTTGACATTTCTATTTTTGATACTCATAGAGGTCAGATAGGATTTAAGGTATTATTTCAATGTTCTGTATTTACTCAGGCTTTGTGTGTGTGTGTGTGTGTGTGTGTGTGTGTGTGTGTGTGTGTCTTAATACATTGAAATTATAGAAAGTTCCAGGGGATGCCAAGAAAAAAGTAAACATCAATGTCAGGAGGAAATGTTCTGTCAATGTCTGTTAGAGGTATTTGATCTATGATATTATTTAACTCTAATATTTCTCTGTTTAGTTTTTATATGGATGACCCTTCTGAGTAAGATTTGGATAATGAATTCCTCCACTATCATTGTTTTAGGGACATTTATGTAACTGACTGACCTTCTGATAGGTGCATAAATGTTTAGAATTGTAATATTCCCTTGGTTGATTTTTTAAAAAAGTTTGTAACTGTTCTTCGCTATCTCTTCTGACTAGTTTTGGTCTGATTCCCTCTTGGTTCCATTTGCCTCTAGTGCCTTTTTTAACCTTTCACTGTACTTGCTGATGAAGTGTGGTTTTGTTTTGTTGTTGGTTTTGATGCATTGAAAAAATGGATCTTGTAGTCTATCCAACCAAGTCTGTGTCTTTTAATTGGAATGAAGTATTTAATTAACACTTAAAGTCATTCTTGAACAGGGTTTATTGATTCTTGTTGCTTTCTTATTGTGGTGGGTTTTGTTTCCTTCTCTTTTGGTTAATTCTTCAGTGATTATTTATTTCTTGTGCAAAAATATCAGACTGCTTCATGATTTTGCATGTCATCCTTGTAGAGGGGCCATGCTAATTTTTTTTAAAAAAACTTTATTTATTTATTTATTTATTTATTTGTTTGTTTGTTTGTTTGTTTGCCTTGGTGTCTGCCTGGAACTGGAACTACAGACAGTTGTGAGCTGCCATGTGGGTGCTGGGAATTGAACCCGGGTCCTCTGGAAGAGCAGACGGTGCTCTTAACCGCTGAGCCATCTCTCCAGCCCCCATGATAATCTTTTTTATCACTCTAATTTTAGTACATATGCTGCCAAAGTGAGTACTTTTAGGCATATTTTTAAATGAGAAAAGATAATTTGCTTTGGGAAAGTTCATGTTGTAGAAAGAAGTTTCTGGCCCAGCCTATCCCTGAGGTCCAGACCAGCAGTCCTAAATAATCAACAAAATCTTATATTAATTATAAACTGTTTGGCTTATGGCTCAGGTGCATTACTTGCTAGCTCTTAGAACTTAACCCATTTCTATTAATCTATGTCTTACCACATGGCTAGTGGCTTTACCTATGTTGCATTACATCTAGGTGTCTGGGTGGCTGTTTGCAGTGTCTCTCTTGACTCTGCCCTCCTTTCCCTTTATCTATGCTTTGGATTTCCTATATAAGCTGGCTTGCCATAGGCCAAAACCAGCCTCTTTATTATCCAACAGTCACATACAGAAAGACATTCCACACTACCATGTCTACCAAATTACTTTCAAAAACAGATGACGCTTCATCTGACGTGAGTTGTACAGAGACAGCAATACTAAGTATCTCCCAGATTCTGTTCATTCATAATCATATTCACATTTATGTTACTTCTATTTAAATTCCAACTGGATCCCTACAACGGTATCTTCTTTTCATCACTGCCAATCAGTAATTTTTCTCCAGCTAATGTATTGTTTAGAGATATTAACATAAAAGTTTTTCATATGATAGAAACATATGCAACAAAACTTTTTACTTAAAACTCAGAAAAATGGGCACAGATCCTTATTAAATTTATTTTTTAAAAAATCCGTATCTATCAGTGCTTTTGAATTTGAACTCATACATTAACATGTGGGAGTGTAAGTAGGGGTTGTTTTCTGAGGGAGTTATAAACATTAAAAGATATATTTTAAAATATTCTTAAAGTTCTATTGAAGTATATTATCTTCAGGTTTCATTAAAATAAAATTAAAACATATTTACTTATAAGATGAATTTTGTGATAATTTCATAGGTATGCTTTCACAGGCCACAAGACTGTGATTAACACTACATACAATTTAAAATAAATGAATATGTTTGTCCTTCCTAAACACTTAAAATGCTAAAATAAAATCCCCCAGGCAAACTTTATTTTAAATTATAATTCCTGATGCTATTAGAAAGTGTATAATAATATATATGGCCAATCCTACTTTTGGAGTCGCAAGCACAATTAATAAATCATCATTGAAGTGAACTGACCATAGTCAGTGTGCTCTGGAACAAGTCCAGCAGGCCATTAATCAAAACTTGCACCAGGGAAAGGGAGAGCCGCAGCCTCAACAGCTAGGTAAACACATGGGAAAGCTAATAAAAACTACCTTGTTTTAAAACCACCACAATGTTTACTTTTGCAAGTAACATAAACATTATGATAAAATTAAAGTTGTATAATAAAGGAAGTTTGTTTAGGTGACCTAGAAAATATATAGCAATTCAATTGTATGCTCCTAAGCTGACAATAAAGAAGTTTAAAATTCAGATATGACAAATTGTAAGAATTAAAATATTTCTGTAGGACAATCTCTATACAGATAAATACATGCAAATATTTGAAATAGTTTAAATTTCAGCTTCAAAAATCCATACATTATTAACCACTTTAGGAATGAAATAGAAACACAGAAGTTGGCTTAACACATTGAATTGTCATATGCAAGTCCCCCTTCCTGTTTATATATAATGTATATACACTCATATATAGATCAAATTTTATCAATCTTTTAAATATAGCTTTCAAACATGTTGCTTTCATCTACCATTATACTTTATTCATTAGTAAAGAGAAGAAAAATACTTGCTGAGTTAACAGAAATGAGGCATAGACAATTCTCATTTCAACAGAAAATATAAGAAAAGGAATTATTCTAGGTCCAAAAAATTCATAATTACATTGATTTCCCAGGATAAGATGCACAGGATTTAGCCAACAGACCCAGGAAGAATGTGCTTTAAAAATTAAAGTAGAATTTTTAAAAATTAAGGGACTGATTGCTAAAAACTTATGAGAGAAAGTTATTGTTAATCTGTTTCTTTTTAGAGAAATGATTCATTAATTTCTAATTACAGAAGTGGTAAATGGTTATTTCAAAATAATCAGAAAATATAGAAGGCAAGGATGAGAACTGAGCAGCTCATAGTGCCTTCCACATGGAGATGAGGAACACTAACACTGTAGCAGCTCTGTAACTTCTTTGCTCTTTCTCATCTGTTTTGGTTTACAAAATGTGGCTCATGGTATGCATTATATAACCTATTCTTAAATACAAATACAGATAAAACTTTCACTTTCATAGATTTTAACATAATTTGACGTTCCATTCTATTATTTCTAACACTGATGGATCACTGGGTGAGGAGCTTGCTAAACAAGTGTGTTGACCTGAGTTGAGATCCCCAGCACACACGTATATCCAGATGTGGAAGCACATGTCTGTAATCCATGAGCACCTACAGAGATATGGGAAACAGAGAAACAAGCATGCTTGGAATCTTGCAGACCATTTGGCCTGGCACACAGTGGGGAATAAGAGAGGCTGAGACTATACTGCCTGCAGTAGGACCCAATCACAGTCTTATGTCACAGTGGAACATCTGAAATACAACAGCTTACATACATTTTTTTTTTTTTTTTTTTTTTTTTTTTTTTTTTTTTTTTTTTTTTTTTTTTTTTTTTTTTTTTTTTTTTTTTGCTTACATACATTTTTAAGGGAACACTCAAAAGATGTTAATTCAGAACAAATAGTGCAAACTCCTTGGTACAATTTGAGGAACAACATCTGTAAAGTTTTAATATATTTATTATCTTAGGAAACATGTTTGAATTTCTTTTTAGAAGACATCTAACACACAGAAAACTAAATCATTCCCATGAAATTTTGCTTGAAGTACAGAAATCTACATATATTTTATTTGTAGCCTGTGGAAACAAAGACGGTCTCTGGAATTTTCTAAAGGCTATGCAAGAATTTGGTGCTTGGTGCTTTAATGAATTTGTCCTGCAATATGAAATGAGGTAGTGCGGAATGTTTGCACATTCATCCCATCACTCAGAAAAAGACCTTGTTCTAGCAGGGGCCATCAGTAGGTAAAGCCAACAACTTCCTAAGCAGGATTGTAAAATGTACAATCCCACAGACACACAAGAATGTTCCCTTATAATTAATTTTAATTCCTAACATTATAATTATGATTTAAATTTCTGAATATTATAAAATATTTTCCTATTATTATTATTATTATGAACAAAGAAGTCACACTTTCTAACCTTGTATATCCTTATTCAAGGTCCCTTCCCCCTCCCACAACATCAGGTCATTCTTTCTTCTCCACAAATACCCATCCCATCCCTGGGCAGGCTGCAGACAGTCCCATGGTCCCACTGCCCCAATATTGCTTAGTCCAGTCTCCACACCTGGCAGATGCAGTTTTCTTCCCCCTCCCTCAGGAGTGAGTCAGGTGTTCCTCTAGCTGGGGTGGGATCCAAGGTGTGAGTCCAGGGTGTTTCTGATCTCAAGTAGTTCAGTGGTTGTGGTTTGCAGCTTGGGCATGCTATGCTTTTTTCTTGTTTGTTTGTTTGTTTGTTTAGAGACCACTAATGAGTGAGTACATCCCCTGCTTATCTTTCTGAGTTTGTGATACCTCGCTCAGTAGGATATTCTCCAAATCCATCCATTTGCCTGCAAATTTTAGGATACCATTTTTTCTTACTGCTGAGTAGTACTCCATCGTGTAGATGTACCACAGTTTGTTAATCCATTCTTCAGTTGAGGGACATCTAGGTTGTTTCCAGGTTCTTGCTATTACAAATAACACTGCTATGAACACAGTTGAGCTAATGCCTTTGGAATGTGACTGTGCATCTTTAGAGTATACACCCAGAAGTGGTATTGCTGGGACCTTGGGGAGATTGATTTTCCATTTTCTGCATTCCAAAGTGGCTGAACAAGCTTACACTCCCACCAACAATGGAGAAGTGTTCCCCTTGCTCCGCATCATTTCCAGCATAGGCTGTCCTTTGTGTCTTTTATCTTAGCCAATTTAACAGGTGTCAAGTGCTATCTCAAAGTTGTTTTGATTTACATTTCTTTGATGGTTAAAGATGATGAGCACTTTTTCAGGTGCCTTTCAGCCATTCGTAATTCCTCTGCTGAGAATTCCCTTTTTAGTTTGAAACCCCTGTTTTGATTGGGTTGTTCAAGGTTTTGGGCTCTAGATTCTTGAGCTCTTTATATATCTTAGAGATCAGTCCTCTATCACTTGTAGGGTTGGTGAAAATCTTTTCCCATTCTGTAGACTGTCGTTTTGTCCTATTGACAGTGTCCTTGGCCTTACAGAAGCTTCTTAGCTTCAGGAGATCACACTTATTGATAGTTGGTCTTAGTGTCTGTGCCACTGGTGTTATATTTAGGAAGTAGTCGCCTGTGCCAATTCGTAGAAGTGTATTTCCCACTGTCTTTTTTATCAAGTTTAAAGTGGCTGGGTTTATCTTGAGGTCTATGATCCACTTGGATTTGAGTTTTGTGCAGGGTGACAGGCTAAGATCTATTTGCATTTTTAAACACACTTCCATCCAGCTATGCCAACACCATTTGTAAAATATACTATCTTTATTCTATTGAATATTTTGGGCCTCTATGTCAAAGATCAGGTGTTCATAGGATTTTGGGTTAATGTCTGGATCCTCAATTCTATTCCATTGATCCACAAGTCTGTTTTTATGCCAATACCAGGCTGTTTTTATTACTGTAGCTCTATAGTATAAGTTGAAGTCAGGGATGGTGATACCTCCTGAGGTTCTTTTGTTGAGTAAAATTGTTTTGGCAATCCTGGCCTTCCTGCTATTCCAAATGAAATTGAGTATTGTTCTTTCAAGGTCCAAAAAATATTGTGTTGGGATTTTGATGGGCAGTGCATTGAATCTGTGGATTGTCTTTGGTAGGATTGCAATTTTTAATATGTTGATCCTACCTATCCAGGAACATGGGAGAGCTTTCCATTTTCTGATATTCTCTTCAATTTCTTTCTTCAGTGATTTAAAATTTTTGTCAAATAGGTCTGTTACTTCTTTGGTTACAGTTATTCCAAGGTATTTAATACTATTTGCTGATTTAATGAGGGGTAATGTTTCCCTTATTTCTTTTTCAGCTCTTCAATCTTTAGTGTACAGAAGGGCTACTGATCTTTGAGTTAATCTTGTATCCTGCTACATTGCTGAAGGTGTTTATTAGCCATAGCAGTTCCTTAGAAGAATTTTGTGGGTCACTTATGTATACAATCATCTGCAAATAGACATAGCTTCACTTCTTCTTTTCTCAATTTGTATCCCCTTAATCTCCTTTTGATCTCTTATTGCTTTAGCTAAAACTTCGAGAACTATATTGAATAGATAAGGGGAGAGAGGACATCCTTGTCTAGTTCCTGGTTTTAGTGGAACTGCTTTCAGTTTTTCTCTATTTAGTTTGATACTGGCTTTTGGCTTCTTGTAAATTGCCTTTATTATATTTAGGTATTCTCCCTGTATTCCTGATCTCTCCAGGGCTTTAATCATAAAGGACTGTTGGATTTTGTCAAAGGTTTTTTCAGCATCTCAGGATATGATCATGTGGTTTAGTTCCTTTAATTTGTTTATATGATTGATAACGTTTACTGTTTTTTGTATGTTAAACCAGCCGTGCATTTCTGGGATGAAGCCTACTTGGTTATGGTGGATGATATTTTTTTATACATTGTTGTATATGGTTTGCTAAATTTTGTTGAGAATTTTCGCATCAATATTCATGAGGGAAATTGGTCTGTAATTCTCCTTCTTTGTTGTGTCTTTGAGTGGCCTGGGAAATTAGGGTAATTGTGGCCTGATAAAAGGAATTTGGCAATATTCCTTCAGTTTCTACTGTGTGAAATAGTTTGAAGAGTAACAGTAGTAGTTCTTCTTTGAATGTCTGGTAGGATTCTGCACTGAAACCATCTGCACCAGGGCTTTTATTTTTCGGCAGGCTTTTAATGACAGCTTCAATTTCCTTAACGGTTATAGGCCTATTTAGGTAACTAATCTGATCTTCATTTAATTTTGGTAGATATTACCTGTCTAGAAAGCTGTCCATTTCTTCTAGGTTTTCCATTTTTGTGGAATACAGATTTTCAAAGTATGATCTGATAACTTTCTGGATTTCCTTGGGGTCTGTTGTTATGTCCCCTTTTTCATTTCTGATTTTGTTGATTTGAACACTCTCTCTCTGTTTTTTGATTAGTTTGGCTAAGGGGTTTTCTATCTTGTTGACTTTCTCAAAGAACCAACTCTTAGATTCGTTGATTCTTTGTATTATTCTTTTTGTTTCAATTGTATTGATTTCAGCTCTAAGTTTGATTATTTCCTGCCGTCAACTCCTTCTAGGTCAGTTTGCTTCTACTTGTTCTAAGGCTTTCAGCTGAGCTGTTAGGTCTCTAGTGTGGGATTTCTCTAAGTTTTTCATGTAGGCATCTAGCGCTATGAATTTTCCTCTTAAGACTGCTTTCATTGTGTCCCACAAGTTTGGATATATTGTGGATTCATTTTCATTAAATTCTAGGAAGACTTTGATTTCTTTCTTAATTTCTTCCTTAACCCAGAGATGGTTCAGCTGAGTGATGTTTAGTTTCCATGAGTAGGCTTTCTTTGATTTTTGATGTTATTGAACTCTAACTTTAGGCCCTGGTGGTCCGATATGTTACAAGGGATTATTTTCATTTTTTTGTATCCATTGATATTTGCTTTATGACCAATTATGTGGTCAATTTTGGGGAAAGTTCCATGAGGAGCTGAGAAATATGTGCATTCCTTTGCATTTGGGTAGAAGCTTCTGTAGATATCTATTAAATCCATTTGCATCATAACCTCTTTTAGACTCCTTCTTTCTCTGTTGAGTCTCTGTCTAGTTAAGCTACCCAGGGTTGAAAGTGGGGTATTGAAGTCTCCCACTATTAGGGTGTAAGAATTGATGTGGGATTCGAACTTTAGCAGTGTATCTTTTACATAGGTAGGTGTCTATATATTAGGGGCATAAATATTCAGGATTTAAATTTCCTCTTGATCAATTTTTCCTGTGATGACTAAGTAATGACCATCTTGTTCCCTTTTAATTGCTTTTAGCTTAAAGTCTATTTTGTTAGAAATTAGGATGGCAACCCCCACTTGTTTCTTAGGACCATTTGACTGGAAAATCTTTTCCCAAACCTTTACTCTAAGCCTGTGTCTCTCTTTGTGGTTCAGTTGTGTTTCTTGTAGGTAACAGAAGTATGGCTTCTGTTGTTGTATCCATCTTGTTAGTGTGTAACGTTTTATAGGAGAGTTGAGTCCATTGATATTAAGGGATATTAGTGAACACTGATTGATATTTCCTGCCATTTTTTGGTGGTAACTTGTTTGTATTTCCTTTCTCTGGAGTATTCTTCTGTGGAATTATTGTGGTTTCATGGGTGCATCTGGGGTCCTTAGTTTGAGTTTTCCCTCTAATACTCTCTGTAGCGCTGGATTGGTAGATAGATACTGTTTCAGTCTGACTTTGTCATGAAATATCTTGTTTAGTCCATCTATGGTGATTGATAATTTTGCAGAGTATAGGATTCTAGTTTGGCAGCTATGTACTTTTAGTGCCTCTATAACTTCTGACCAAGCCCTTCTAGCTTTCATCGTTTACATTGAATAGTCAGGTGTTATTCTGATGGGTCTGACTTTATATGTAAGTTGGCCCTTTTCTTTAGCAGCTCTTAAAATTTTTTCTTTGTTCTGTATGTATTGTGGCTTGATTATAATGTGGTGTGCTGACTTTTTTGGGGGGGTTCATATCTATTTGGTGTTCTGTAAGCTTCTTGTATCTTTATAGGCATTTCCTTCTTCAGGTTAGGGAAGTTTTCTTCTATAATTTTATTGAAAACATTATCTGTGCCTTTGAGCTGGTATTCTTCTGCTTCTTCTATTCCTATTATTCTCAAGTTAGGTCTTTTCATGGTGTCTCAGATTTCCTGAACATTTTGAGTTATGGCTTTTTTTGTTTTAGTATTTTCTTTGACCTATTTGAGCTATTGAGTCTTCCACTTCAGAGATTCTATCTTCCATCTCTTGAACTCTGCTTGTTATGCTTGTATCTGTGGTTCCAGCTTTTTTCTTCAGGTTTTCTCTTTCCATCTTTGCCTCATTTTGTGCCCTTTTTATTGCTTCTATTTCAGTTTTTAGTTCCTGGCATGTTTCTTTCATTTTTTGGTTTACTTTTTCTTGGTTTTCTTTCATGGATTTGTTCATCTCTTTCAATTTTTTGTTTTTTTTTTTCCTTCTATTTCTTTAAGGCATTTTTTCATATCTTCTTTGAGAGCTTTGATGATTATCATAAAGGAATTTTTGGTGTTGCTTCCTTCTGTTTTCTCTTCATTGCTCTGTTCAGGTCTTGTAGTTGTAGGACCGCCACTTGCTTCTGGAGTTATCTTGTTGTTCTTTACATTGTTATAATTTTTTTTTTGGCACTGGCATCTGCCCATGGCTTCAGTGGTTTATGATTAGGTGTCTCCTAGTCAGCTGTGGCACGCAGGTTTGTGTGACTCCTGTCACCTCTGAATAAAAGGTCTGCTCAATCTCTACCTTGTCTCTGTGCAGGGGACTGGATTTCAAGTCTTCAATGCTTCTCTGATTAATCAGTTGGAGGAAGGTGGCTGTGAAAATTCCCTCAGCAGCACCTGGAGGACCCTGGTAGACCAAGTTTATCTCTGTCTGCTACAGAGTGTGTGGGGACAAGCTCCACAGACAGTCCCTGGTCCCAGAACCGGAACCTGACCAGAATATAATTTTCCCTGGTAACGATTCAGGCACTGGGGCCTGCTCAACCCACATCACCTTTGGGCGGAGTCTGAGACTGTCTTTCAGAGTCCACAGTCCTTATCCGTTTGATCCATTGGAGGTGGATGGTCATGCAAAATCCCTCAGCAGCAGCTGGGGGGACCCTGGCAGACTGAGTTTATCTCTGTCTTTCACTGATATTTTAAAAATTGTCTATATCCCAAATCAGCACTAAAGAGAATACTATTCCTTGGGTGTTGCCATGTCCTGTGTGTCTCCATTGGAGAGTGTAATGAAGATCAATTGTTTGATAATGCTATGCTTAAGAACATTTGAAACTCAGTCAAATTTTTCACTGGGGAGTTTCTCAGAGAATTTCATGTATAAATGTCTAAGTTACAGAGATAGGAAGTATAATTCTAGCTGGAGAGTAAACTCTCACTCATGTCTCTAAAATGAATGGTTTCATGTGAGTATGTACTGAAGTCACTGTCACCAAGATCCAGTAAATATTTGCCCTTCTTCTCAAATCCTTCACATATGCACACTTGGTTCACATCTATTAAGCTTCTCTTGGCCAGAGGAGACTCGTGAAATTTACATATTTCTGTATTTATTTCCCATCTTGGCTGCCAGTACTGCTGGTTTGCTAACAAACTGATGTGGCTCTACTCTTGTAGTACTCTCCATTTCTGTGAGAAAAAAAAGTCAGCCGAGTTTGAGAAGAAAAAGTTTTCAATTATAAGTCTTTATGAATAAGTAACCAACCCTTTATTAATATGTAATCTTAATCTCTTTAGATACAAAAGCTTTGTGAGAGTGTAAGAAACAGAGCAATTATAAGAGGAAAAACAGAAATTCTGCACAGTAAAAGGGGAGAAACACCTGAAAGACATTAACTACATCATTTACAGTGTTTGTTTTCTGGTTTTATTATTTGGCTGAGGATCCTAATAAGACAGAGAAATAGCCTCAGCTTGGCTAAATAATGAATATTCTCAAATTATTCTAAATAAATTTATGAAAATCTAGCCAGAATTGGCTTTAGAATATGCCAACCAAATGACATTAACATACCATTGCTTACTATAAACAGAGTTGTATATATTTGTATTAGCTTTTATATGGTATGGAAAAAATAAAAAAGTTCTAAATTTAAAAATGATTTGTATTGGAAAATCTTTTCTTAGATATTCTGTTATAGTAGTGTAAGGCTTCATTAAGATTTTAAGGTAAGTAGCTGGAGTGACAGTTCAGTGGTTAGGAATACTTGTTATGAGTTGATTTTAGTTCCCAGACCCCATGGTGGCTCATGACCATGTGATTCTCCAGTTCCAAGGCATCTGATGCCATCTTTTGGCTTTCATGGTCACCAGGCAGACACAGGTAGACATACATTCATAAATGTAGGTAAAACACTCATAAAATAAGTCAATTTCAAAATATTTAAAAGTAAAAAAGAACTTGAAAGATGGATGCCAACTAAAGCTATAATATAAACTGTTTCATTTACTTATTTTTCCATTAAAATGTCATAGAAAGTAATGTTATAATGCTTTTAGTATTGTATCTGGTGGCATTATTAGAGTATATGAATTCAGCAGTATTTTAATAGCTTTTGTAAATTTTGCCGGTGCCTCATTTTGATGACCACATAGAAGTAAAAGGCCAACAAGTCTACAATCAAAGCTTTGTGTGGTGCAGTTCTGTTGAGAGCAAAGGATGCACAGTACACAGTTCCCTTGAGTAGCCACACAGTGTTGAGGTTGAGTGACTGAAGTTCCTGAAGCACAACCACACGGTCTCCATTAGTCACACTCATTTTTGAATAATTATTTATCAATATACATCAGATTTAAAATTTTCAGAATAATACTAGAAGCAGTAAATCTAAAAATATTCCTGAGAAAAAACATTTATATTCCCTAGAAAGAAGCAAAATGACAGTATGAATCTGTATTTCTAAACTGCTACTTCCTGCTAAATTAAGCTTTTATTCTTGTAAGCATTTAGTAGTTTCAATTTTTCACTTTCCTGTGTTTCAAAAAATGAAAGCTGTATCATTGTGAATTCAAGATCACACAATATAAGGTGTTTAAAACAAACCAGAAAAAGTACAATAACTTGGGACATATTTAAATCATTAGATCTCAAAGATGTAATAGTGACCCACATATCAGAAGTTTCTGTCCAAACTGATAGTTTAACAAGACTTTTTTTAATTAAATGTTTTCATACAGTTTGGTCTCATGTCCTCCCTTCACTCAAGTTTAAAGATCCTCTCAACTTCCTTACTCATTTAACTCCATGTTCTCTCAAACAAACACCAACAAACTAAAAATAAAAATCAAAACAAATAAGCTAAAGTAAAATCTAATGAGACGAAAATTACCAAAACAAGACAAATAGTACAAAAATATAAAAGAAGTCTGTTCTGTGTTGTCCCAGTTCTCCTAGGCATGGGGCCTGCCCTGATTTTCCCTTTCCCAGAGGGTGTCAATTGTAAATAGCTTCTTATGGGTGGAGCTTTCTGCCAACTTCCCTGCCTCAGGGCTTACATTCTGTCTGGTTTGAGCATGCTGTCACTGTTTCTCTGAGTTCCTATGTACATCATTCTGGTTGTGTCTGCAAGACACTATTTCCTTGGAGTCCTCTGGATCTTACAGTCTTCATGAAAGCCTCCCCTGAGCCTTGAGGAGAAGGGTTTGATAAAAACATTCTACTTAGAGCTCAGTGCTCCAGAGTCTCCCACTCTCTACGTATTGTCTGCTTTGGGTCTTTGTGTTAATTACCGTCTGCTGCAAGAAGAACCTTCTCTGGTGAGGGCTGAGGTCCTCTGATCTATTGGTAGAACAATCAGGAGTCATTTAGTTGCTATGTTTATTTAGTGGAATAGCAGCAATAGGCTTTTCACAGGGCCCATGCCCTATCTAGTCTCAGGTTCTTGGCCATTTTATTAGTGTCAGGTATTGTAATACGTTTCTGACCCGAACTTTCTGGCTTGGCACAGAGGTTTGGTCCCACTCTCAGCCCCACATAGCCTCAAATAATCATACACATGCTTGTATTATTTTTATGCTTATCTGCATAGGACCCAGGCATATAACTTGCTAACCCCTTCATGTGAACTCAACCCATCTTGTTCAGCCAGGTGGCTTCAGTACCTTTTCTCAGAGCAGTATTTCAACTGCTTTCCTCTGCATCTCCTGGAAGCTCTGATGACTCTGCGGCATTTGTCCCTGCTCTGAGATGTTTCTGAGTTTTCTTAGCCTGGTAAACCCACCCACACTTCCTGTCTGCCTTTGGCCAATCAGTTATTTATTAAACCCATAGTGGATGACTTTCATTTCATGGAGTGGTCCCTACACCCAATATTTAAAAAGAGTTGGCTACTACCATGACCTTTGTGGCTCTCTTATACCAGTATATCTTGTATACAGGTAGGTCATTGCTGTTTGTCACTGGGCTTGTAGCTAAAAGATATTGATGACCAATTTTCTCCTCTGGTAGCAATGCCGAGAACCTTCTAAAATCATGAAGGGAAAGTAAGAGTGAAGCCTTTAGTTAGTCAACAGCTTGATTTCTCCATGTTGGATGGCATAAGTAAGTTAGGTCTTTATGTATTGTGATCTACAATTCCGTTATGAAGAAAGAATAAAGGGATGAAGCTGGACTACAAGAAAAGCAGAAAAAGGCTGCAAGGAAAAACTAGGAGTCCCTGAGTCTACTCTAAGAGGTCCAAATTCCTAGAAAATGGAGGTGGTGTGGGAGAAGCAGCTCCTGCTGGGAGATTGCAACATAACTAAGTGTTAAGTCTGGAGAAACTGGAATCCAGAGGAAGATGGACATAAATACTCCCTACTGGAATTCAAGCCTACTGTGGCAACTTTGGGTCCTTGGTAGAGTGTGGTTCTACAGGTCCTTCCAGTCACAAAGAAATGGAGCTGGGATAGAAGAAAGGCCTGAAAAGAACATTGGGAAAGCACTAAGGGGACCTTGGAATGCACCACAATGCTAGGTCCCAAGGGTATGAATGTGAAATGGAAAGCAGTAATTTGATGTCTTAACAAAAGTTACAAAGCACTGTCAACAGGCAGAGGAAAACTTAAGAAAGAATTGTGGATGAATTGGGGATGCTCTTATATGGGAAAAAAAGTAGAGTTCTTAAGGAAGATACACGCCCACCATGGTCTGCCCACAAGGTAACACACAGCAGCATCTTATACTATCTGCCTTGCTCTCTATCACATGCACACCTCTGAGCATGTCATTCCAGCCTATGCTAATACTGAACACTTATTTCTACCCTACTCCACTCTCTTACTCCTGGTTTTCCCTTTGTAAATGATGATTCAACAAACTGAATCTTCTGTGTTGTTTCTGATACACCCTGAAGACTTCAAATGTAGATTAATTATCCATTTGCATCCTGTCACACAGACTAAGTTATATGAAACAAAGGAAGAGGAATATTTTGTACAGCAATGTATGAGAAACCCAATAATGTCCACTGTGCATTTCATTAGTCATTGTATAGTTAGCTGGCAATGTACAGCTATTGAGGCTGTAAGGCCATCAAGGGAGACACAGAAGAAAAAAATCTTGCAAGGGATCAAATCAAGTATTTAAAATTCCACATGAGTTAGAAATTAATATTTTCTTTCTTTCTTTCCTCCATCTTTGAAACTGTGCCATTCAGACCAAACAGACAGTGAGTTCACTATGTAGCCAACAAGGAGGATGATCTTGGGTTTCTGATGCTCTTGCTTCCATCTATCAAAGGTTGTGATTACAGGGGTAAATCACCACACCAAAATGCTTAGGACTAAACCCAGATCTTAAGGTATGCCAAATAAGCACTAAATAAAAACAAAAACAACTGCCTCCAAAAAATTCCAAATTATATTTTACTTTAAGACGGATTTCTATTGAATATTATGAATAAACAAAAAGAAACATTTTATATATTTTAGTAAACTTGACAATAATATTATAGCTCCCTCATTACAATAAACTGAAGGAGAACATGATAGAAATAACTACATAAAATATAATGACCCATTAGTAGACTAATAGTGAAATGCTTTAAAACATTAGCAGACCATTTGCTTTGGAAGCTAAAATTGATGGTAATAACCTAAATGATGTATAACATTGTTAATGAAAACTTGTTAGAAAAAAAAACTGTTGAAGAAGCAGTATAACATACAGAAGTTTGAGTTTTAAAAAGAGGTAGCCATCACACTGTGACTGCACAGAACCAGCCTAGCCTTTGGATCACAGCTAAGAGATAGGAGAGTGTGTGTCCCCCCCCCCCCCCGCAAGGCCAAATTCCAGCAAAACAACAGCCACTATGGGCACCCTCCTGCCCAAATTGCAATAGGCTTCATCACACTGTGACTGCACAGAACCAGCATAGCCTTTGGACCACAGCTAAGAGATAGGAGAGCCCCCCCCCCCCAAGGCCAAATTCCTGCAAAACAACAGCCACTATGGGCACCCTCCTGCCCAAATTGCAATAGGCTTCATCACACTGTGACTGCACAGAACCAGCTATACCTCTGGAAACATAGCTGACTAAGACAGCCCAGGCCTACAACTCAGTAACCGCCAACCAAGAACTGACCAAGAGTGAACTGAGGAAGTAATGGGCAGACGCCAGTGCAAAAACACATATAAAAATACAAAAATCAACAAGTCACCACCAGAAGAAGCAGGTGGTTCTACAGATCGAGACCTGAACATAACAATGAAGAGGAAACAGAAGGAAATGACCTTAAAAACAGCTTTATGAAACTAACAAAAGCCTTAAAAGAGGATATAAAAAACTCCCTTAAAGAAATAAAAAAAAAAAACCACAAACAAAAAATTGAAAGAGATAAACAAATCCCTGAAAGAAAATAAAGAAAACCAAGAAAAAGAAAACAAACAGGTGAAAGAAACATTCCAGGAATTAAAAATTAAAATAAAAGCAATAAAAAAGGCACAAACCAAGACAAAGCTGAAAATAGAAAACCCGAAGAAAAGAACTGGAACCAACAAAATCCAAGAGATGGAAGAGAGAATCTCTGGAGTAGAAGAATCAATAGTGGAAATAGATAACATCAATTAAAGAAAACACTAAAACCAAAAAGTCATGACATAAAATGTCCAGGAAATCTGGAATAGCATAAAAAGGCAAACCTGAGATTAATTGGAATCAAAAAAGCAGAACACCAGCTCAAAGGCACAGAAAATATATTCAACAAAATCATAGAAGAAAACTTTTTCAACCTAAAGAAGGAAATACAAGAAGCCTACAGAATACCTAATAGGCTAGACCCACAAAAAGAGGTAGCCATAAATATTTGGCCATGTCATCCTTACCTCCCAACTTTCCCCTACTGATCACATCTTATTCTACTTTTTTTTTTATTTCTTTTTTTTTCTTCTTTATTTTGCATTTATCAAGAAAAAAAACAGTAAAAAGTATTTAAAATGCGGAAGAGTTAACAATAACTATATAGAGGATAAGAATCATAAGCATGGCTTATCAAGGGTGGAAATACAAATAAGATTGCTACACAAACATTTTCTTTGTGTTCATCTTTCCCTCTGAATTTTTTTTTCCATCCCTGTATATCCTTATTCAAGGTCTCTTCCCCCTCCCAACACATCTGGTCATTTTTCTTCTCTGCAACTCCCCATCCCCTCCCTGGGCAGGGAGCAGACAGTCCTATGGTCCCTCTGACCCAATAATGCTTAGATCAGTTTCCACTTCTGGCCAAA